>WEKY01012388.1:2859-14836 GCA_013390045.1 Picathartes gymnocephalus | reverse complement strand
GGTGGATGTCTGAGAGGAGGCTGTGAAACCATTTGAATCCTGTGCTGGTGCAGGCTCCTGGCAGGGACTTGCAGACCTGTAGAAAGAGGAGTGCAGGCTGGAGCAGGTTTCCTGGTAGGACTTGTGACCCCATGAGGGAACCAAATTGGAGCAGGCCATGCCTAAAGGACTGCATCCCATGGAAGAGTGACCCCTGTGGCAGCAGTTTGTGGAGAATTGTTACTTGAGGGATGGACTCACATTTGTGCAGCTCATGGAGAACTGTCTCCCATGGGACGAACCCCACACTGAAGCAGGGAAACAACTCCTCTCCCTGAGCAGTGGGAGAAACAACCTGTGATCAACTGACCATACCTCCTATTCCCTGTCTCCCTGCATTGCTGGGATAGGAATTAGAGCTGGGAAGGAGAAAGGGGTGGGGGTGTTTTTAAACTCTTACTTTACTTCCTATTATCCTGCTCTGATTTTGTTACTAATAAATGCAATTAATATCTCTAATTTGGTCTGGTTTGCCCACGATGGTTTTGGTGAGTGATCTCTCCCAGTCTTTAACTCATGAACCCTTTGTTATATGTTCTCTCCCCTGTCTGGCTGCAGAGGGGACTGAGAGAGAGGCTCTGGTGGGTGCCTGGCATGCAGCCAGGGTCAACCCATTACAGTGACTAAGATATTATAAACTTCCAAAAAATATTTCCTCTTCTAAATTTGAATAAATGCAGTATTTTTATGTAAAGACTGATGAGAGATTATTACAAGACAAAAACTTTAAATTTCCACAATGTAGCTTGCAAGGAGCAAGTACTCCAAACATTATGAATGAAAGACCCCTAAGGCCAAGCACTATCTTAAATCATCCTTATTCATTTTTACAGATCTAGAAACACAGTGAAAGAATGGCATATCTATTCAACAGAAAGCAGATTTAAAGTGATACATACTTTGCCTATTAGATTACCACTGTGATATTCAGGAGGTACTTGAACACGAAGAAAAGCTTTGAGGTTCGCAACCTACTCCAAATTGAAATAAAACAACAAAATAGAAAACACCACCACAAAACACCATAAGAATCAAAAAGACACACATGACACATGAATAAAGAAATAATTAAAGAAAGAGGCAACAGAAAATGAATAGATATTTACAGCAAGAGTATACTTACAAGGCCAAGAAAACAGTTCAATAATTTGGCATTTCTCTTATCTATCTTATCTTTTGGATTTCTCTTATTTACAAGATTTATATGTCTATACATCTCCTTCTGTCATCATTAAGATATTTTTAGGTCTTATTTTTATGAACCTGTCAGATTCATTATCTGATTAGTTAACTATAATCCAACCACTACATAATGCTTGAGATGGTAATATTTCTATAAAAATTAACTTTCATACAAAAATTTTAAAAGCTTCGTTTTCATTATCTAAAGTAACAGTGGCATGTTTCATTATTAAAAACGTTAAAAGTAACATTTACTCGATTACCTACTGCCTTTGTAGTATTTTCCACCTAAAAAAAAAAATTATTGAATTTAAGATGTTTCTACTCTTCCATTCTGTGCCCTTTTACAATCTCTTTTAACTTCTGCTACCTCAGGCCTTTTAAGAAATATATTATTAAAAGACCGTATCTCAAACTTTTATACATTGTAAAAATAATCAGAAAATAAAAAATAGAAAGCTACTCTGCAATAACATTTCTTTGGATTATTAAGTTCATATAATGTAATCATACTTCAGAGTATTGGCTTTTATTTCAATCCACTGGGGCTACTTAACTGGAGAATAAGAGTCCAAGTGCCAAAATCTTTCTATTTAGTTTTCTTAAATGTTCATTGCCTTGAAACAGTATATACAGTCTAATTAATACAGCTACTGAAACCTCTGAAGAAACTTTCTGCCAATTATAATAAAAATTGATTTTTCAACACAAAAATTCCTTGTGGAAAGGATAAATTGCAGTCCAGTTCTCTTCAGATCAAGGAGAATTTTTGCCAATGACTCCTTCACGGCCCAGACATTATTCACTGCTTACTATAAGAGCTGCTACAGGATTTAATGAAAAATAACCATTTAAATCTCTAAAAATACTTCATCAGGCCCACAGGCCTAAGTATACTATAATAAACCTTTTGGTGTAATAGTCGGCCTACTTTCCTTTAAATACCTTCCCTGAATGCAATTAACAGGGTTATTAAAATTTCTTCTAGCATACTATAAGCTAAAGAACAACTAACTAGTCTTTCTCCTTATGTTCTGTACTTGGTATAATAATTTTTCCATAGTGGAAAGTTCTAGTTTGTATTTTCAGTGCCTCATTCAAACAAATCGAATGGATCAAAGAGTGCATCTCAAACTATGTGCAACCAATCCTAGAGCTATTGCCCAAAGGACTGTACATTTTGCTTCCTGATTCCAGCAGTTTTCTAAAGCCCCTTGGTCAATCTTTTCTTCACTCAATCTTGAACTTTTTTTATTCCTAATTTCTTATGATCCCGTAGCAGGAAATGAAATATCCTTCCTAAAAAAAAAAAAACAAACTAAAAAACAAGGATGGCAAAAAATGGGAATCAAAACAGAAAAAATTTTCCAATGGATTTTGTCTATTACATTGGTTTGGGGAAAGATAAGTTTTTTAAGCATTTTTTGCTTTTGAAAATCCTTGAAATTTCATTTCTCCAGTAAATCGATGTTTATCTGACATCTAAAGAAACTCCAAAGCACAAGCATTTCCCATAGGTAATTTTCTTTCCTCTGCCCTTCAGTCCATTTTTCCATAACAGCACAAGAAACAACCTGTTCTGCAAGACTGCATATTTGCCATTTATTTTATTGATAATAATTTTGACAGAAACTAGGAAGCTGTGCAATCTTTATTAAAACTAACAAAAATGTCCTTAAAGCTCAGAGGAGCTCTACAGAAGGAAATTTAGCTGATGGGACACAGAATCTTGATCTTGACTTTCATGCCAGGGCAGTTCTTCCTTGAGAACTGAACTCCCATAGCCAATAATTCTTTCCTTTCGCATCCAAGTATGCAATAAACTATCAATACAGAATTTTAACTGCTTGTTTGGGGAAGTCAAGTAGACCTGAATCACATTCCTCCATCTCATCCATGAAGACTGCATTCCTGGATGGTGGAAGGAAGGAAGGAGGTTCTCCCACTGACACTTTTTTCAGACAGTAGGCTATTAAATCTCTCAGGCTCACACCACTGCAGCTTGCTGCTGTATAATTTTCACTGTTAGATCAGCTATACTCAGGCAAACTCTGAGCTGAATTACCGACTTTTTTTCTGAGCATTTTTTCAGCTTCATGTCCAGTTTCCTTGCTCTTGCCTCCTCCTCAATGCTGAACTAGAATAATGTTTTCTCTACAAGGAAAATACCCATTCTCTTCAAGGCTTTCTTGTGATACACAAAGCAAATCACCCTGATGACACACTAGACATTCACCTTCTCTGCAACTTCAACATGGCTCCACATCTGTTCTATACTAAGATTTTTCTGCACCTTTGTAGATGATGTGAGATTTGTAGGATAAATAGGAAAGGTGAGGGCAGGGAAACATCAGAGAAAGCTCTAAGCTACAGCAGCCAGCACAGAAAGTTTTAACTCTTGCTGGTGGAACAAAGGTGTGCTGTGCCTGGCAACAATCTCAGTTGTTCCCCTTCCCTTAAATACCCTGCAGAGGCATGGACACAGAGCCTGTAAAACACGGATAGGACTTCTCCAGCAATGATATTCCTGTGGCTACCACTGGGCTAGAGGAAGGCTCAGGAGATATTTATCCTCCTTCCACCATGTCTCCAGCCCCTGATGAAAAGTGTATTTAAGCTCTGCTATTCCACAGTTATGGCAGAGGCATACCCACACTTTTCACTCAGGTAAAGTGAAAGGAAAACACAAAGCTCTACTACAGGGGAATTAACTATTGCATCTAATATTCAGCAATTAAACTGAAATGGTTATCTAAGTATACCATTGACTGGACACAATAAATCCCTGCCAAATTAACGAGAACAGCAACCCTGATTAGCAATTCACTTCAAACAGGACATTGCCCATATGGTTGTAAAAGATTTAACCCAAGCAATGAAGCAGTGGCACCATATTGGGTCACTGGTAAACTGCAAACCTCTTGTCACAACTCACTGTATTTGAGTGGCATGGAAGGCAATTGTCTATTTGAGGTCAACTTCTACTTAAAAAAAACCATAGTTTTATCCTATGAACAATTCAGCTCGCTCGTGAGTTTGTTCTAATTTCTGAATAAAAAATGCTGATAAAAGACTGAAATATGGGAGCCCATTTATCTAATAAAAGAAGATGTGAACAACTTCAAATAATACAAAGAAGTCAAGAATCCATACTTGGTATGTAAAGTCATTAATTTTTTACCTCACTGTATTTTACTCACAATTTTTTTCTTTGGTTAAGCATTTGAAGAAAGTGGGTTAGACCACTCCTCCTTTTTAAAGGAGGAATCAGGATCCAGGCTTAGGGATGTCTCCCTGTCCCTCCTGCAAGCCACAAGGTGTTCACAGGTCCACTACCAGATTCTATCATAGAAACCATGTCATTAGAACCAAAGGTATGAAGCTGAGTCGGGGGAGGTTTAGGTTGAATATCAGAGAAAGGTTTTTCACCCACAGGGTGGTTGGGCACTGGAACAGACACCCCAAGGAAGTGGTCACAGCAACAGCCTAACGGAGTTCAAGAAGCGTTTGGACAATGCTCTCAGGCACATGGTGTGACTCTTGGGGATGTCCTGTGCAGGGCCAGGAGCTGGACTCACTGATCCTGGTGGGTCACTTCCACCTCAGCATATTCTATGATTCAATCTTCTCTTCAGTGTGAAGGGAAGTACCTCACTTTCTGGAGAAAGAATCTGCCAAAACAAAAGACTGTAGGCTGCTGATCTGATGGCACTCGGCCGAACTTGCCACCTTTCCCTTTGCTGTTCCCTCCATTTCTGGTATGACCACCAAATGGCTCATTGATAATTCTCCCTCTGGCTCTGGAAGGGAGAACACATGCTCCTGAAATTTTGGTCATCCACCAGCTGACGGATAGTAGCATTCACAAGCAAATCTGCCACATTCTGAGTCTCTCTTCACAGAGCCACAGACTTGTAAATGCACTTCCCTCTGCACAGGTCAAACCAGTCCAAAGATCCCTGAGACAGCCAGGAAGGATGACCTGCATTTACATGTGCTAAACCTGATCTATCTTTAGTCTATGTGCAGCACTGTGGCCAAGTCAAAGCAGCAGCTCAAAATAACTGCTATGACTAACGCATTTTTTTCTTCTAGTTCTCTTTAAAATTACTATCAAACCTTAAGACCACTTTATTATTTTAATCCTCCTCAATACGTTTTAGAAAAAAATAAAAGTATATGGTGAATGGGAGGAAACAAAGGATAAATGGAAGAGTAAGAGTTTCGTAAATTCAGTTGTCCTCAAAATAAGAGTGTGGAAGATTTAATGAAAATAACCACTGACATGACATGAACTATGGCAAAATAGACAATTATACAAGATATTGTGGCATATGTCAAAAAGTCTTAAATAACTCCTACATTTTATCTTGTTTCAAACTTTTTTTTTGCCTTTACGTGCATTAAGTGTAAGAATATTTTTACTTTGGGAAATAAACTTCTGCATTTCTAAGTAAATCTGTGAATTTTTAACAAAGAGGACAGGTATGCAGAAGCCAAAGCTGTTTGAGATACAAAACTAAACCACAAGGCATCACAAACATCTACATTTGCTCAAATGGGTGATAGTGGTAGAGGGGAAAAAGAGACTTTGAATTTCTGAGTTTATATTTTGATCTGTCAACCTACAAATAAAACTTATATCTACTGGGACATTTTCTACCATTTAGAAAGGAATTGGTAAGGAAAATTAACTTTAAAATATAGCATTACTTTGGAGTTTAAACAAGCATCCTAAAATTTTGAATTATAGATAGGTATAACAACTTCCCTCAATCATACAGAGCATATGTATGCTTGGCAGCTTTGGTATTAGAGTTGCTTCAAATGTAGAATCTTCATTTTATGTTTTAAAATGAATGTGGATTTAATACTTACTGTGTTTTTCTGAGATACCATATCCTGTGGGGGGGAAAAAAAACGATAATATAAATGTTTATTTGTTTCTACTGGGAATTATTATTTCCAACAAAAATCACTGCTATACATATATATATACACACAGACGTGTTCTTCACAGCATAATCCAGATTTCCTGCCACAGTAAATTCCCTGTAAAGGGACCATACAACATCAGGAAGAGTCTCAGTAGTTCAGTTTAAGAAAAAAATAACAATTCAGTGAAGAAACCTACTTAAAGAAGTATTCAGAAAATAAAGGAAGTTGTACTTAGCAGTAACTGGGTTTTCTCAGGTTGGGCACACCCAGTCACACTCTGAGCATTTGCAAGACAAAAGCATTCAAAGCTGGAGGGTTTTTCTCTCTGAAAGAGTATCCTTCAGATACCTAGGCCCCTTTCTTACCCAGACTGGTACAGACCAACACATTCCTTCTACACCCTAATTCTTCTCACCTTAAAATCTAATGAGAGATACTGAAACAGTGAAGCAGATGATAAACTAACGGGCATGTAAACCAGACCTCAGAGACATCCAGTTTCTGGTAAGTAACCTCCTCTTCTCTTTGGTGATGGATTATATGTTCAATGAACACTACTTGGTCAAACTAAAGAGATCTCCAGGCTAGTCATGCTACAAATATTAGACATAGACTTGTTTCTAATCAAGGCTGTCAATATAATTGAATTAAATGTGCTCTGACAAACTAAGATGATTCTTGAGCAACTTTCATATCTGACAGTCTGAAATCCCCTTGGACAACGACTGCACAGAAATGATCATGCCCATGCACTCATTCCTCAACAACAGGCAAAAATGTCAGGGGGCATTTAAGAGGTTTAGCTCTATAAATATGGCTCTCTTGAAACCCAGATTACATATTCTTTTATATCCTCAGAATTGTTTTGAAAGAATGTTGGTGAAACTGAAGAGAACTCTTGGGACAATTCCAGGATAGCTCCTAAGAGGTAAGCTTTATAAAGTCAGGTTGCCAGAACTTCACAGATCTTCAGCAGAAGTAACAGCAGTAACATCAACACTGTCTTTACAACACTCAGGCTGTGCGCCACTCTTAAGAGTATGCACAGCAACCTAAGTCCAAGTAATACATTTCTGAAAGAAGTGAAAAAACCCTGACCAAATTATTCAAACTTCAGAATAAAGAAACATCAACAAAGGGTCAAAAATATATAAAAATGGTACTAAAATCTAAATTTCTAGAGAATTTCTAGTTAGCCTAAACTCCTTAAGTCCAATAAAATACTTCATAATAAAAGTGATGGAAGGCTTAAACATCTGAAATATTACATACCTGAAAATTAATCTAATCAAGTATCTCCAATAGAGCTTTACCTACTGCAGTTAAAGATCTTTCTCAATAGGGAGAAACTCTTGTGAAGCTAACCAGCATCTATGACCTGAAATGTGTCATGAACTGTTCTTTGCTGAAATACCCCAGGAACAGTCCCTGCCTACCTTCTGAAGTATTCCTAAAAAAGGTGTATTAGCATATTTGAATGCTCTCTGACACTGAACCACAGCTCGATTGCTGAAGAGGTACCAAAGACAAGAGGAGGGCTGAACTCTATCTCAGTGCCCAGCTTAAACCATTTGATACAGAGGATCTCTCCTAGCTGGCTCCAGCAACTTAAATCAAGTCTTATGACTCCATCCAAGATACACTATGGGCCTATTTAGGCCAAGGAGGTCATGCAAAGAACTGAGAGACGAGTAATGTATCAGTGCCACTGACAGAGATCCTAGAAGAAGCAAGGTGAAGGCAGATAATAGTTTTTTCTAGCCTTAAGTGACCTAGTCACATTCTGGTGTTCCTCAGTCCCTAGACTTGAGCTTTACATGATTAGAAAAAAAGGCTTAGAACTAACAGTGCAAAGACTTGCAAGTTCTGGCAACAATCCATCTGAACATCCAACCATGGATGAATGTAATCCTGGAGATCCTTCAACACTCCAGTTATGGAGCAGGGACGTGAGTATGTGCTTGGGACGAAGTGCAGAAATCAAAGCCAATATCCTCATTGGGCAGCAACAAATAGAAGACAACTAGCCTGTGCTTCCCAGACAGGCATATCCTTGGGAGAAGCAATTTGATCAGAATATCTGATTGACAGCATAAAGAAAGATAAAAATGTGCTAGTTAAAAATAAAAATGAAGTATTTCATGGCATATTACCAGTAGTGGATGAAAAGCTGTATGCCTGACCACCCTGATTAGGTGGAGGAGAGGAGGACATGCCAGTAATACCTCAGGACAATCTCATTGAGCAAAGAGTGTGACAGGCTCCAGCTCTGAGTTCTTGGGATGCCAGCCCATGGAATGGGAATGTATATATGGACCACCACATGAAGAATGGAACTATGGGTTATTGACACATGAGAGTAAAATCAAAGACATTGAGAGCAGAGAAGCGGAATGAGAAGCCGTGACAGAACAGAGCTTTTCTGGGGATAAAGGAGACTTAATACTCTTACAGGATCAAGAGAGGTTGGAGAACCCTAAACGGATTTTTGGACACCGATGGTATGAAAAAAAGCAGAGCAGCAAGGGGCAATAACTCAAAATAAGGAAAAAACAACAAAGCATGAACAATGCTTCTCTCAGTGAAGGTAGCAAGAAAATGGATGATATTAAAATCAGCAATAGATGATACAGAGGATAAAAGTCTAAATGTGATATAAAATAAAGAGAACCTGCACTGAGAAAGGCAGAAACATTCACAATGTATGACTTGCATCCAGAACAGCAATTTCAGGACTTAAGTGTATAGCATGTATTATCCTACTGTAAAAATGAACAACAGCCCTATAAAAAGATTTGGTGAGGATGTCTTTTCCTATCTTCAAAAAGCAATAAAAAGGAGATTCTTGTAGTCTTAGCTACTCAGCACCTAGGGAATACAAACCTCATCTGACAGAAGTGCTTAAACAGGAGTAGGCTGCAATACAGCCCTTGTTCAAGTATCCTTATCATACAGGCTGTAACTTTTTCTTACATGCACTCTAATTAAAAGAGGGAAAGGAAGAAAGGGGACCTGCACTCTCAGTTTCAAGTCTTACCACCTGAAGCAAAATTAGTACCATACTATGGATCTTTTCTTACAAAAAAAGCATTTTTATGTTCAATTATTACTGCTTTTGCTAATAGTCCCTTTTTCTTAGCAGGACTTTATTATGTAGCTATAAGGAAATCACATTAAATGTAAGTTTCAGAAAAACACAAACATCTGTAGGATCAGGTATTTAAAGATATTTCTGAAATGAAGCAGATTGTGAAGTGAGAACCTTACTTTGAGAGACTGAGCAGTGTCAGCATCAGTGTCATGGTAAAGAATAACATTATTGGCCATGTCAAAGCTTTCACGCACGCCAAGGTGGTAGAACAGTGATGGCTGCTTGGAAATATCACTCATGTCCACAACTGCAACATCTGAAATGAGAGAAGTAGAAAAGAAGAGAGAATGCTAAAAAAATAATAATCTTAAACCCAATTTTATTCTTACATGGGATTTAAAACAAATCCTGAAATTACACACGCACACTGGACAAAGTCAACATTTTCAAATAAGGATCATTTTCTCATGAGAGAAGTAAATTTTACCCTTCATACAAATATAAGAGCCAGTCATGAAATTATCATTGTGTTACATTAAATGGGAGGCTGAGTTTATCAATCATGCTTGAGGTTTTGAAATCACAGGATCAGAAATGCCTTGGGTAAAAAGGCAATTTTGCACTTGCTCCCTAAGGCCTGACTGCATGAATACCCATAGGACAGAAGCTTCAAATATTCAGGATGGAACCTCTAAAAATAAGAATGTAAATTAGAAAAATAGAGAAAACTGTGAGACCAAGTTTATTTTAATAGGCTAAGGTTTGAAGAATGGGAAATTCCTAAAGAGTAGAAAAATAAATGACTCTGAAAACTGACTCTTAAAAGCTATAGCCAAGATATTCAAGATGGGGGGCACAGCAATGAGGGAATTCAATCACAAGTAGCCAGAGCAAGACTTGCACTGCTCTTGGTTAGTGTTCCAGTCAGAAATAAAAGTCAGAAATGCAATTAAAAACATTATCATCTGTACAAGATGAGCTCTACAGAGAGCTAAAGAGAAATTCCCCGTATTATGCAGAACAGCTGAGATACAGACAAAATATTCTGAGTTCACCATTTTCTCCTACAGGCCTAAACAGCAATGCAGAAAGAAGAGGTAACTGGAGAAGAAGACACTTCATGCTGAGTTTTTATTTCTTGATCCTTATAGCCTATGTATTCCTAAGAAAATTTTGCTTTCATGCTTTTTAAAGGTCTGTATCTGTAAGTCTGTCTGTTTTCACCACTCTGGGATAGATGGATGAATTGAAATCCAAAGTATTCATAAGAATACTTGGCATTGAAACCACAGGGAAGTCTGAGGTTCAAACCAGATTCCAGAGACTCAGTGCAGCTGGGCAGTAAATTCTACATCTCTGAAGGGGTAACAGACAGTGCCTGTACATACAGGGAAAGACAGAAGGGTGAACTACTAGTAAACAAGAAATCTAAAAGCAGGTCTGATGGCTCAGACCCAAAAACAGCAGACAGTTAACCTTGGTTGCACCAAGGTTACACATCACAAGAATCAGTACTCCATACTTAGCATGCAGCTTCTTGGAAAAACCTGCCATGAATATATGCTCCTGTACAATTCCATCAGCCTATTCTGACACACCACAGAGGTCAGCCAGTCCCTCCGATTACTATGAGACTCCTGTTAAAGCACAAGGAACATTTTGAGTCTGAAGACCTGTTTTAGGACCAAAACATCACTGTTCAAGAGCAAAAGCAAACAAACATAAAAATACCCAAACGTCAAAATATCCTAAACCCCAACAAACACATAAAAAATCCAAATGCACCTCCCTCCCCCACTGAAGAAACAAAACCCCAGCATAAAGTCATGGCATAAGAAAATCCCCCTATTCATGTAAAACTCAACTCCTGCACCATCTACTGATGATCTTTCCAGTTCCAGTGTTTAGCCAGCTGTCTGCAGTATGGATAAAATTCTTAGTGTATTGCACACTGTAGTGTCATGTAAACTGAGAGAGCTTGAAGAAGTAGACCCCAGCTCCATAAACTCAACAGAATCTAGATTACCCCAATATTGCAAAATCCTTTTGGAAAATACAAATTATCTATAGAACAAAGTTAAGCAAAACTAATAAGCAGACTGAGAATCAAATATCACCTAGGGAAAAAAATTAGGAGCTTGGACGGTTTTTAGTGTTTGTATAAGAGTGTTTTTGGGAAGTCAGAATACTGTGAAATCAAAATCATCATCCTGGTAAGAGAATTCAGATAATGCATTCTTATAGTGTACAGATAGTGCATTTTACAATACAATGTGAGCAATGATTTGTAACAGAGTTTATTGAAACAAGACTATACACAGCTCACTGCCACATCTAGTCTACAACTGAAATTTGTCTTCTGTTGATTGCTGCTCCATAGCAATGTAAGTGGTATCAAAAACACATGAAATGGACATAAGAACAGAAATAAGCACCTCTATTTAAAAGGGTAGTTATTCATCCCTTAGATATTAATTCACCCATGATAAAAAGATTTATAAGAACAGGTTTTTCTTGCTTATTCACACCTCAAAAACACAGGTGTGAATAAGACAAAATAAAAATAAAACAAAATGAAGAGTAGCTGAGATGAAGATGAATCACAAAAATATGCATGCCAGTTATTAAAAAAAAAAAGCCCCAGGAAGATAATTGAGTGGATTCAGTTTGAGCACAGGAGTCAAGGAATGACACAGAAGTAAATGACAGTGGCCAGAAGCAGAGCAT
>WEKY01012383.1:1306-21465 GCA_013390045.1 Picathartes gymnocephalus | reverse complement strand
CGCGCCGCCACAGCCGCTCACCTCGCGGAGCCGCTGCGCCTGCGCGGGGCCGGCCCGCCGTCCGTCCCCTCGGCTGTCCCCGGCGCTCCGCGGCTGCACCGCCAGCGTTCCGGGCTGCCTGCGCCCCCACAGCGGGGCCTGCGGCGGGCGGTGACCCGAACTCTCCCGTATTCCATTCCCGGGGAGCCCCCGGCAGTGAGGGGCTGCCGGTGGGTCCTGCCGTCGCCCCTGGTGCGGGGAAGGGTGTGACCCCGCCGCCGCGCTGGGCTGGGGCCTGAGGCAATCGCTGGGGGCCGAGGGGTTTGTCAGCCCGGCCTGGTGATCTGTGGTGTCTCTGTCTCTGATTCCCTCTCTCCCTCTCTTCTCCCCTCCCCCATCTCTTTTTTCCTTTTAAAAAACTTAATAGCACAGAGAAGTTTCGTCTCTTTTTAGCACGCAGGTTGTTGTTGTTTGATAGTGCGTTGTTCTGTTGCTTTTTTTCCCTGTCAGGTAGAGATTTTAGTGGAGACCGTGATCTGTCGCGATGAGTTTTCTGCTGCCCAAACTGACCTGTAAGAGGGAAGTGGATCAAGCAATAAAAAGCGTGGCTGAGAAGGTGCTGGTTCTCCGTTTTGGAAGAGATAATGATGCTGTTTGTCTGCAGCTCGATGATATTGTAAGACCAACTTTTTCTTCTTTTTTTTTTTTTAATGAACTGTACAAGTATACTTGTTGCATAGAAGAGAAGAGAATGCTACTTTTGGCTAAGATGGGGACTCGTGAAAAATTAAATTATACTATATTTATAAAAAGGTTTGAAAAGTAAGCATTTATTTTATTATTGTAGTGGCTGAACAAAGTGCTTGAGGTAGATGTGATATTCTATACTTGCTTAAGCTGCTAACACATAAAAAGGCTTTATAAAGCTTGCCACCCTCTTTTCCTCTAATTGTCATCTGCCTGTCTCACTCTTTCCAGCTTGCAAAAACATCTCATGACCTAAGTAAAATGGCAGTCATTTACCTGGTGGATGTGGACAACGTCCCAGTGTACACCCAATATTTTGACATCAGTTATATTCCATCTACTGTATTTTTCTTCAATGGACAACACATGAAGGTTGATTATGGGTAAGTCATCCTACCAATTGTCTATTATGTCTGTAAGAATTACCAATTTTTCTCTATGTTACCATGTCTAGGGAAGGTAACATTTGAAAATTATAATGTTGTTACCAGCATCTGCATTGAGAATTCTGTAGGAAGCCACAAGGATGTAAAATAGAGAAGTATTTTGAAATATGCTCTAATGCAATAAGTAGGTGAAATATGTCCAACTCTGCAAAAAATAGTAAGAAATGGTTAAAATTTTAGACATGACACTGCACCTGTTTGACCTTTGGAGGTCACAGCATATTCCTGACTTGGTTATGCCATTACAAAGTTAGTTCATTCTTTCAGAATGACCAGATCAGAAGTCCTCATCTCACTGTGGATCTTTCTGTCGCTGTTCTCAATGAACAAGACATGAAGAGGCTGCTTTGTGTTCATCAGGCTTATAGCCTATAATTTATTAGAAGTAAAATCTTTTATAGTCTACATTGTGACAAGCAATACATGATTGGCTAACAATCAAACTCTATAACCTTATAGGCTAAATAGTATAAATAATTCTGTAAACCAATCCTAAGTGAAACACATACAAGGTGGCAGGTGTTCTTGCTTATCTAATTGTTTAGAATTCTTTCTCTTATAACTAAAGTTTCTCATGGAAAGAACTACATTGCTGTAGTTCAGTGTGTGAGAATGTTTACACTTAACACAGAGACACAGCCTGCTGCATAGCTGTCTGAAAATCTTTCTCACAGGCAGAACTTCTCTGTAATAGAGAATTTCTGTTCATTTGCATCCATATCTTTTCATGGTTTTAGGTGGTTTTTCTCTGAATACTTTATCATTACAATTCTACCTCTGTCTTACATTTAGGTCTCCAGATCACACCAAATTTGTAGGAAGCTTCAAAACAAAGCAAGACTTTATAGACCTGATTGAAGTGATCTACCGTGGAGCAATGCGGGGAAAGCTCATTGTGAGAAGCCCTATTGATCCCAATAACATTCCTAAATACGACCTTCTCTACCAAGGAATTTAATGGGTTAACCTGAGATAAGAATTACACAAATGGACAATGTTGTAAATCCCTTTTTCCTTTGAGCACTTTTAGCCTCCTCTGACACCATGGGACAGTTTGAACATTTATCCTGAAGGATCATATTGGTCTCCTTCTGAAGACAGACATTCTGTCACCTCATGCTTCTTTCTAAATAAAGCTACATGTTCACGCACAGAGTTCACACAAGTGACTGTTTTTTGAGTTGTGTGCTGACCAGCCCTTGCAGAACAGGCAGGCTATGTGCATCCTCAGCTATGGCATCTCTAGTGCAACCTTCTCCAGGGAACCGAGGCACTGTTAGTTGTGTGTTTAGTACCATTTTCATTCAGATGTAATAACAGTAAATCTGACATTAATAAAAAAAGCTGTGCTTGCTCTCAAGAGCATTCAGCTGAATGTGCCTCTCCAATAGAATTTTACACCTTTACCCATTGCTGCATAACAGGACAGAAGTTTCTTCTGAGAGAGATGACTGAAGTCTGAAATGGATGTAAACACAAAGGGAAGTTGATGCTGCTTCTCTCTGATATCCATTATTACTGTTCAACAGCTTTTTTGACTGAGATTGGAATGTTCTACACTTACAGGAGAAGGTTTTGTCATCCTTCAAAGGATCCTTTTTTGCAGCCATTGAACATTTTTGATTCCTATGGGCTTGAACTGGAAATAAAGAATAACTCTTCTGTTTACATTCACTTTAAACATTATTTGAACTGCTGCTTGTACACATCGCAAGCCTTGAGTATGTATATTTAAAAACTGTTTCCCACCTCTGTCTAGAGTTACACAGCTGAGAGGAAACAGCAATGTCATTCCTTTGCATCAGTTTGGTAATTGCAGGTTGCTAGACTACTGTATTTCTATAGCAGCTCATGTCCAGTATTCTCACTGGCTTAGTTGGCTTTAAACTGGAAATTATTTCACCTCCATGTGTCATGTTTGGGGCACACCAACTCTGACTGGAGGGAAGGTAATAGTATGTACTTCCCTGAAGTATTGTTCAGCTTAACAGTAAATGTTTCAAGGAAGGAAGTGGATGTTCCAGCTCCTGAAAGATTTTAAACAATACATAGTACATAGGAAGGAGGAAACAGACTGTTTACATTCTTTTGCTATTCCAGATTTGGCCTTCTAATGAAGCTAAGCACTTAAGGAAATGTTTTCCTGATAGTTTAGTCTGATTATAGAGCCATAACTATAAAATGTTTGTTATAGAAAATGATACAGCTGAGAGTTGGTGTACCTTAACATCTTTAATTCAGCTTTAAATTTCACAGCTACCCAAAGGGTTGTGGCTTAAGGCTTTCAACAGTGCGTTTCTTTCCTAGCAGTTAACTTACATATTTTTCTTCTCAAAACCAAACAAGGTGTAGTTTCAAACATAGAACTGGAGATTGCGCCACAGTGCAGTGAAGGTTGTTAGGTGACAGAAAGGTGCAGAGGTAGTTATGAAGGGAAGAGACCACTATCCAGAACAAACCAGTGTACCTTTATTTATTGCCTTTCTTACTTGTGCTGCTTCTGGTTGCAACAGGTGATTTCCTAAAGGCTGTTGTGGTCTTGATTTTTAGCATGCTCTTCAGGTACTTAAAGATGGCTTGCAAGCAGCAGGAGGGTGCTAAACCATACTTTTCTGTTCCAGCAGAGAAAGTAGGACAATTTACTCTCATGAGAAAGCCCACAGTTTTATTTAGGGGTTTACTGTTTGACACCCATTCCCGGCAGTTTTTGTGTATCCATTCCTGTATTTCTGGATCATGTCTGCTCTGGTGCTGCATGTTGTGTGTGGAGTCGATAAAGGCCACAGAGTACACTTTATTCATCACCTCCCGTTTTCTCTGCACCAGCAGATCAACAAACACCAACCCACCATAGCCATGGGCAATGAAGGCCACGTTCCTGACTGCACTCTTTGCAATGAAATGATCCCATACATACATGGTATGCTCCTCAGGGCTGCCACTGCCCCTCTTGGGGATCCACCAAACAGACTGTGTAACAGTGAGTGCTTCCCTGGCAGGAAATCTCTCCTTTTCAGTGTTCTTATCAGTGAAGTTGTCATTGGGGTTCAGTACAATCACTTCCCAGTGGCTTTGCAGGGCCATTTTGATGAATGGTATTTGCGTTCCATGTCTCAACCCCTCACTGACAATTGTCCTTCGCCCCCACTGTCCAGCACAGAAAACTCCACGATCTTGAAGAAGGATAATTAAGCTAGAGGAACTTGTAAGTGCATTCTTGCTCATGAAAAAGAAACTTCTTGATTCATCCTCTGAAGCATCAGTAGGAATATAAACCTTCTGCAGCATGCAGACTCTTTCCAGGAGCTCATAAACATACTGAGTAATAAAATGTCCCAAAACTTCATAGCGTTTATGATTCTGCTCATGTCCATTCTTGTAGTAATTGAAAACAAAGGACTCATTTGTATCCAAGTGCCTCAGTTCCCCTTTTATATTGAAGTCATATTTTAGTTCTTCTTGGTACTCTGAACCCTCTGTTAGTTTCCTCAGACTGAGTTCATGCTGTATTTGTAACCACTACAAATTAAGAAGACTATTATGTCAAAGTAGTGCTAGACCTCCACACAACACCTGCCTTCCCACTCCCCCATTGCGTTAGAATTCAGATTTAAAAGCTGTTACAAATGAAATACTTGTTGATCCAGAGTATTTTGTGGTGATGTATAGTAAACCACCTGCTTCTAAAGTCTCTTAGAGATTTCAGTTGCAAAGTCCCAACAGCAGTAAGTCATTTGCCTTTATTATGCTTATTTCAGTTTAGTAGTTAAAAATTTGTAAGTTAGCGTGTTTATTTAAACATCTGTTTAAGGTAGTTTGAATTAAAGGCTTTAAGAAGGAGGCACATATATGTGGTTCATTGTTCACTTGAATAACTTTTATTGTGCTGTTTCCAGGCCATTATCTTGGAACTCCACTGAGTTTCAAGGCCGCCTTTGAAATACAGGCGTTGGCAGTTGGGAACGGCCCAAGTGTTGTACTAGATCCTGAGTTTCTAAAGAAAATCAAGCTACACTTACTAAGAACTGCAACTTTCCTGTTGCTTGTGTACCAACATACTCTCCACGTTCTACCCTCAACTGCACTAGTACACTTAATACGTGTACGTGTTTGTTTTCTTCTAATCACTCCAGTCATTCATCCTTGGAAGCACTTGCCACATAGAAATATAGGAATAAACAGAATAAACTAGCCACTGTGATCCAGGAGCAGGAGAAAAGAAAGTCCATGCAGCAAACTATTATGAGGTTGGATTGAGGTCTCCAGTTTCAGATTATCTCTAATGACTGATATGAATTATACCAGGAAGTGATTTTTGTGCAGCTGAAAAATTAAGCTTAGCAGAACTTTCTATTTTCCTCATAACTCTTCTATCTACTGCTGACTGTCACTGGCTGTAGAACGGCAAACAGAGTGTAACCTTTGGTGTGGTCAGAATCCTACCCTTACAGTTTAGTTCTAACACAGTCATTTTTTTTCTGTAAATGGTCTGAATCAAGTTATATTTGGCAAGTTAGACATATACCTTTAAGTTTTTCTTGCTGAACTAAGAGAAGTTCTATAGAACATGGTAAATTACATTCTATGTTGAAAATAACTATACCATCTGATAAAGCTAATTACTAGGACGAAAAGTGATCTGAATATTTTTATGTAAGCAACTTGAGTTGGAACCCAACTCCTTCAAGGAATGCAAGTTTCCTTCAGATAAGGTGCTCAGCAGATTGAAAATTATTTCTTACACTCCCAAATTAAAAAAAAAAAAAAGGAAGAAGAAAAAAAACCAACCAAAAAAACCCTAAAAACCAAACAAACGCATTTTTGCTTTTCAACATAGCAATACCACATGTATTTTCCTTTTGAGTAATCTCCACTAGGCTAGTGTTATTAAGTCTTCTCTTCAGGGTCATTTCTGTCTTCTGATTAACAGAGAGCAGGCTAGAAAATGGTATTTTCTCCTTTTTTATCTCATATAATCATTACACTTACACACAGAAAGGGGAAAAATCATATGCTATGATATATAATCAATTTTACTGTCTTGCCAGTTTCTTGAAATGGAAACAGCACAAAGAAAACGCAAGGGCACCCATTCATCTACAATTTTTTCATTCTGCAGGAATGAAGAATGGAGATGGGAAAACAGTCTCTTTGCTATACTACTGAAAAACAGGCAATTAATGCAAAAGAGATAATACTTTGGAGGAAGGAAGCTACCCATATTCCTGTTGTTGTTCCCATGAGACGAAGTGGGAGAAAAATGGACATATTTTAAAGAAAAATGTATATGAAGAAAGGTGCAGCTTTCTGTCAGAATTAGGAATAGGTAGATGCAGTTTCCTCAGAGTGGTATGCTGAGGAGCACCTCTCAGTCCTTTTCTCTCCTCACCCTTAAATGATTGGAGGGACTAATTTCCCAGCATATTCTGAATAGGAAGTTACTATTCTCTTACTTCAGCTACTAACAGCAACATTGCTTTTTCAGTTCCAAAATAAGGATACGTGGTTGCAAACTAAACCCTGAACATCTGCTTTACAAAGCACAGTAAAAGGTTTCTGAATACTTCAGGAGGCAGAAACAAACAAACAAATACAGTTTTACATGAGGTGCGCATATGACTTTCCTTCCTAAAATTGCCTTTAAGATGCGAAATGAAAAGTTTTCAGACAATTAATAATAGGTTATCACTTATGAGTTTACTTAAATAGCAGCTTAGAATTATATACTTATTACTCCAGAGAACTGATTTTATGTAGTAACACAACTAATTATAGAATTAAAAAGCAGCAATTATAGATTGTTCTAGATACAGCTGCATAATGCATGTACTTCTTTGTGGTAAGTCTACATTCTAAATCAGCGTAGATTGCTGTTTGTACTTCATTGTCTATATATAAATGCAGTATTCAAGGTTGTATATGCTGACAGCCTTTATAATTGCTACCTTAATTTCAAAAATCTTCTTTTGAGGGAAAAAAATACTTCTTTCCCTCCCTCTCACTTTTCTGTGCTTGGTACAGCATTTAGCATATTCTAAACACTACACTGCAGTATAAGTACCATGTAAGATACCTAAAGCTTACTTTATTTTCCATTTAAAACCACCTTATTCTAGTAAAGCCCAATATTACCGTATGCTCTCCTGTAAAATCTGTCATCGTCATCATCATAGATGGAAATCTTTTTCACTCCAGGAGTGTAGACAAGTCCTGCGCATAAAAAAAAAACCAAACAAACCCAATCGTGGTTTCAGCTTTCATTACTTTACGTACTGGGGCCTGTATCTACAAAACCTGTCAGTAGCTGATAGTTTGTGGCCATCTAAAGCACTCCGGATAGTTCTAAATTACAACCTAGCCTCTCATGATTGCAAGTTACACCTGGCAGTAAGTTAAAGCTAAACCTCGAGTAGGAAATTAACATTTGTCCATAGCGGCTTTAATTCCCACTACCAAGAAGGAAACAAAGCTCCACACAAAACTTACAATTCTGAAGTTACTCTGAAAAAAAATTACCAAGCCAAAAAAAACCCCGAACCAACAAATCTTCGCCTGCCCTCGGCTACAGGAGGATTTCGAAAGGCATCAGCTACAAACGGCGGCCAGCCGGGGTTATGAGGGCGCTGCCCAGCTGTGCATCCCCCCATCAGGGGATTAACCTAGCGGGGTCTGGCTGTCAGCTGAGGGAAACGTCATTAGCAAGGTACAACTTAAACCTGAGCCGGGTTGGGTTCATTATTGCTTCGTTTAAAGTAATGCGGTTTTCTCGCTTCTTTACTGACTTTTAGCGGGTTAGTATCGAGCTCAAGACAAGCAGGTTAAAGATCGGAGGGCCTGGGGGGCAGGGTGCGGGGGGGCGGCACCCGGCCCGGAAGTACCCGGGGAAGCTGCGCAGGCGGGGCCGGGCCGGGTAAACAGCTCCGGCTGTGGCGGGGAGTGCTGTGTGCTGCCGCCGGGGCTGCTCGCTCCCACCAGCTGCCGGCCCTTCGGCGGGGGAGTGGGAGGAAGGTAGGGCTGCAGCTGGCTGGCAGCGTCTCGAGGGAGGCCTGTGTGGCCGCTGTCCCCGGGGGGCGGCCGCGGTGTCTGTCGTGAACGAGCGAAGCCGGCAGGGTGGTTGAACGGGCGGCACCGAGGGGCGGAGGGAAGGGCTGGTGACGACGTTGCTGCTCCTCTGGGAGAAGGCTGGGGAGAGAGTGTGAAAAGGTGGAATCGCTGGCTCAGGCCCTCGGGCTTTGCGCGTTTGTCAGAGGGAAGCTGTTCCCCTCCTAGCGGGAGGAGCCGGGGCTGGGGCTGCGGGCTCGGGGCCCGCAGTGCTCCGCCGGCGGGCAGCCCTGTGCCAGGGCCGGGCTCTTGCGGGGACAGCCCGGGCGCTGCCGCTCCTGGCTGCTGCCTGTTCCCCCGAGCTCTTAGGCGGCCCCGGTTTGTCGGCTCTCCCTCGTCGCAGGCGTCGGAACAGGCAGTATTTTGGCTTTTCTTTATCGGTCTGTAGCTGTTGTCTTTCCCCGCACTGGGGGAGTATGGCTCTAAGTTAAAAAACTGCCGAGATAAGTAAAAGTCCCCGAACTTGTTTTCTTGAGCGATTCCAGACAAGCTGTATATTTTGAAGGTCTTGTGCCCGAGTCATAGAATATGTATAAAGAGAACACCTATAAATGCTGAAAGCTCTGAGGCTGTGTTCTTCTAGTGACGAAGTTTATCGATTTGTAACAGAAATCTTTGAATATTATTTTTTTCTTGGAGTCCTTGAAGTGGTACAGATGTCGTCTCTTACTCCTTTTTAATCTGTAGTCCAAGTGTGAACTGCTTATTTGTTGTGTGCTTGCAGCAAGGAGTTACATAGTAATGTCTTAGCTAAGGATAAATTCTAGAACAATTGCATTAACAATTCTGTCTATGCTGATAATCCAGAGCCTTGCCCAAGAGTGTGTCTGTCTTGTATTGTGCCTGTCAATTACTTTTTACCAAGGCCTGTAGTGACAGGACAAGAGGGAGTGGTCATAAATTGGAAGAGGGTAGGTGTAGATTGTACATGAGAAAGAAGTATTTTTTACAATGAGGATGGTGAGACGGGAACAGGTTGCCCAGAGAAGCCCCATCCCTGGGAGTGTTCAAGGTCAGGTTGAATAGGCTTTGAGCAACCTCATCAGTTGAAAGATGTCCCTGCCCATGGCAGGAGGGCTGGACTAGAAGATCTTTTAAAATCCCCATCCAAGACACGTTATGAATGTGTTTTCTTTGTTCTAGTTTGCTCAAAAAATATTTTCTTGTTCTTTCTTAGTACCTACTACTGTGGTTCTGCTTTCCTCTTCATCAACAAACAAGAAATTAAGGTTGTTTTTTGTTTTCCGGTACAGAAAACCATGTCAGGAAGAACATCATCTTCAAGTCAGGTCAGTATAAGTTTTCCTGAAATTTTCAACAGTTTGTTTTGAGGCTGTGGGTATTGTAGGATGTTCTGATGTGTTTGCACAACCAAATTCATTTTTCACTGATCTTACTTTTGCTTTGTTGGAACATGCTTTCTTGGGAAACTGCTTATTATGGTAGCAGTCAATACTGATGTCTACTGTTGAACATTTATTAATACATGATAGGCTTAGCATTTAATTACACATAAACAGGGTGTTTTCCAAGTTATTTTAAGGCCTAGGTTAACATCTAAAGTTTTAGAGTAATTTGAAGTAAGTAGAACAGCTGCAGAACTGTGTAAAACTTGGTTACCTGCAGAGATGTTCTCAGAGGCTTCTTATGCTGATGTATATTTTTTCCTAAAATATCCCTGTTAAGCATAGTTCCTAGCAGTGGGAGTACTGGTGGTAACAAATGGTAGATACAGGAATTGGTGTGATCGGATAAGGTCTGGGTGATCTAGTGGTTTAGAAATAAGCTGTTTCCAGCACTGTGTTTATGCACTTTTTCTGGCCCTTGCTCCTACAGGTGGGAACCTTCAGGAAAGTGTTGCTGGTTTAGATGAGGAGTCTGCAGAGTGCGTATGCACGCGTATGTGTAGAGTTAGTGACTTTTTATTTGGGAAAAGCTGAGGCAACTGCATACCTTGTGTTTAGTATAGATTCAGACCTCTCTTTTCCTCTTGATTTTGTGCTTGTTCTGTAAGTTAATTGTGGGCACTGTAAACCAGCATCTTCTTAATGAGTGCAAGCATTGTGAAGATGCTGTATTGTGAGCTGGAAATGTTGCTGGTTAATGTATCTTGTGTTTTTTATCCCTTTGTGTCAGTTGTCTCTTCTTGTTTACTGAGTCTGACTTTATCTATACTTAATGTTGTCTGTTATGTCCTTACATAGGTTATCAGAACCTCTTTAATTTTAAGTGCATGTTAAAATTCTAGATAACCATATTCTTCAGAATCTCCTAACAGAAGCTGCTAGTCAGGCAGCAGGTGGAGGTCTGAAGTAAGAAATCGGTTCCTAGCCATTACAGTGCAGATCAGAAGCATGCGTTCTGACTGATAACTGTTTATAGGCCACTTCTAAAACAAAACAAAAACCAACCAAATTTGAAACAATCTACCTGTAGAAGTTCCTGAATAACAAAATGTCTTGTTTCAATCCTTCCATGTTGATTGAAAGGAAGGAGGTACTTGTATGAGAAGTTGTTACCTGTGTTTGACATTTGTATCCTTTAGAGTTTGAGGAGTCTGTTATTAAAGGCATGTTTGTTACAGCGTTTGACCAGCAAAGGCAGCCTGAGATACTCTACAGAATTTGGGTCTAATTATACAAAACTTTAATCTTAGCTTCAAAGAAGTGTAGAGGAGTAAGAGCACTCACGATTCAGACCGAAGGATTGAAATATTATCTCATTACAGTGCAGCATGCTTCATTATGGTCTATCTGAAGGACTACCTACTGTGCTAATGCATGCAATTGAGGTGTTAATTAAGTTGTTAGGGTCACTGTTCTGAAATCTCTGCTTGTAATTTCATGTTTCAGTGCAAGGCATCTGGTGGCTTGCAAGTCAAGTTCATAGGACACTTTACAGTGTCCATCATATGGAGTAGCTGCAGCTTTTTCCCTGTTTAAGTTAGATTCAGTTGTCTGAAAAGTGTAAATGTTGCATTCCCTCTCTGATACATTCTCATCTGGTTGTATTTGTGATGTCAGGTTTTGCTTCTCAGGATGCCTGAAACAATAGCGATATTTGCACTTTTATTCTTTCAGTTGATATTATTTTAACTGGTTTAATTAACTAATAGGAAATATCATCCTTGTCTTGATGAACTAGTACAAATTTAGTTTGATCACTTTTGTTTTGATTTTCAATGAACGACCCTTCTTTCTTTTTTTCTGGACTAGTGAATTTCTGTGGATTACTAACTGCTTTCTCTTTCAATAATTACTTTCAAAATGCTGGTTCCATTTCTGTGGGTGTTGGTAATGACAAGAGATGATACCATTTTGAGTGCATTAAAGTCTGTTTGATGCTAAATTATCATACCAAAATACTTGTAGTATTATAAGATGTAATTGTTCTTTATCCTGAATTCTTTCTTTTGAGGAAGCAAACCTGGTCATGACATTCAACTATTTCAGTTTCTCTTTATCATTCTCTAAGCTGAGACAGTTAAACTAGAGTGTAAACGAATTAGAGAGAACTAAGAAAACTGTGCCAGTAGATTAGTTGTCACCTTTTTGTCACATGTTTGAAGATGTAAAGTTAATGAAATAGAGCTCTTTCAGATGGTTCATATGTTAAAACTAGCTCATAATCGTGATTTCGGATCAAGCATTAATGAGGAATGCATTTCAAGTAAAGTCACAGGTCAGGGCTTCCCTTACCAACTTTATTTTGCCCAGCAGTTAAGAAAACTTTGTACATGGCTGTATGTCAGCTCATAGCACTAGTGGATAATTTAGTTTTACCATGTGTAACATCCTCTATTTTCAGTTTCGTATACCAAAGAAGAAAACAAACACCAACTCAGAGGATGTCCAAGTTCAGTCCCCTTTGGCAAGGCTCCCAGACTCCCACGATCGTGACTACCCTTTAAAAGAGGTAAAGAGAAGTTCTTCGGAGTGTGAAGTGTGTAGGAGAATGTTACATGAGGTTTTGGTTTAGTTCTGGAGGTTTTTTCAACACCAGGTGCTGCCTTATGACCAATAACTAATCCAGATTGTCTTGAGGGAGACAAGTGTATAAGTCTAAAATCTGCTTGCAGGCATATATTTACAGAAATGGGAGCCTTAGTGCCATGTTTCCAGCCTAAATCATTGAAAAGCAGAGTTTGTCTTCAGGTGTAGTTTGAAACTATCTTGAAAATCATTAATTTGAAGGTAAATATGATATTTAATTTTTTTAGTTCATTGTCTTCTGACTCCTAAACTTTTAGGTTATATTCAGATCACTTACCAAACTTTTTGTTATATGTAAATAACTTTTACATTGAGTTTTCGGTTATCTAAGAGCTTAAGCTTTTAAGAGAATATATGAAGTACTGTATGACTCTTGACTGAATTTTAGGTGCTAATACAGAAATAACTGTATTAAGACCAAAAGACTGTAAGAGTCTTATGGCATTTATCATAACTGAATGTCTCGATCATCTCAGTCACATATAGAAGCACATATTTGCCTCTATAAATCTGTTGCAAATTTAGTAAGCATTTCAAATGTCAAGTGCTGGAAACATATTTTGCTACTCTTGTTTCCTTCAGCTCAGCATCCAGAGTTTGTTGCTGGCTTTAGTGCTTTCAGAATCATGGGCCTGGACAAACAAGTTCCTCCTCAGAGGAGGATGAAAGGTGTAGTGAGGGAAGGTAGGATTTTTTTTTTGACTTACAGTAGAGGTGGTAACGTGACCCAGCTTGGTAGGCCAGGTCATTTGAGAATGCTGCAGTAGAGACTTACTGTGGGGCTGTGTTCTATACTGGTAATGCTTTCAGTGAGCAGGGCATCTAGTTGCAGTCAGGTTTTGAAACAGGAGGTAATTTCTCCTGTGGCTACAAGCAGCAACCTCTCAGGCAGATCCAGGTAGCACTTTCACAGAGTTCTTCCTGTATTTCTCTCTGCCTCTATAAAAATAATGATTAGACTGGGTGATTTGAAAAAGACTTTATTTCCTTGTTATTTTCTGGATGTTGTCTACTTTTCAATTTCTTTTTCCTACCTATGTCTATGTATTTTGAACTTTTCAATGCAGTGGAGGATTTCATATACTTTAAACACTGACTAATTTTTATGTTCTACTTAAAAAAAAGAGCTTGCTTGTGAGTTGTCAGAGTTTTCACCATGTTGTTTGAGAAACTTTGTACAGTTTTCAGTGATTTGGATGTATAGGTCTCTCCTGTGCTTGAACATCAGTGGTATGAGGTGAGCTAGCTGATGTTTGACGGCAGGAAGAGGGGAGAGTGCCTTCAAGTGAATTTCTTGCTGACAATTTCAATAATGGGGGCATTTTCCGTTAGAGTTAGTCCCTATGGTAGGGAAAAGTTTTATTTGGGATATGGCTTTCAGACTTCACTAAAGTTTGTAGAATGTCCATGGGCATGAACTTTTCAGATGCCTTTTCAAACTACACTTAGTCAGAAGTGAAGGTAAATTTGTCTACTTTCAGCCTGAGCGGTATAATTTTCAACGTTCTCTTGGGTTTATTATATTTTGAATTTTAAGAAATGAGGAAGATTAGGAGGAGGTAATGGCAGAGAGCTGTAGGTTTCTGGAATTGCAGCAATAACTGTGTTTTGGTGGGGCTTCATTTATTTAACTTGAAAATATAAGTACTTTCTGGTAAGGTAAGAGAATTAGGAAAAACTGAAGTCTTGCTGTTCTGGGCTTTGCCACCTAAGTACCAAACTTTCAAATTGCTTTTCCTTCTCAGAATTTTATGTCTTTAATATCCATGTTGAAACCTGTATAATTTGCCTAAATACATAGAGTTAGCCTCTACTTTCTGCATCTTGTATATTTGTGATTACGTGGAACAGGCCTCATATTTAAGTCTGTTTGGTATAATCCCCCTTGAAATAGGGAAACAATGGAATTGTCCTGTATTGTCTTATTTCTTCAGGAGATAAAAGTTCTATTCAAGTTAAGGTGGTATGTGGATTCTTTAAATCAAGCAAATTAATTCTTTGCATAATTGCTGTATATGCTCTTCATAGCTTTGATATATTTGGTCAGCTGCATTGTTTCAGTGTCCTGTTTTTCTAGTACATTATCCATTATGACATATTCATCTCTGTTGAAATCTGTCAATTTTATTTGTTTTGTTTCAGTGGAGATTAAGTGCCAACAACAGAAAGTCTTCCACAAAAGGAAAAAAGCAAAAGGATTGCAACAGACACAGCTCTAATGATGAAGAATCAATTGGGTAAGAAGTAATCTCTAAATTAGTTTATCTCTGTTTGCATATTTAGAGTTTCACAGCCTTTCTTGAAGATAGGCATCGGTGGTGTCTAGCTAATTATTTGTGTCATGCAGAGATGGTTTTCAAGCTGTTGGGTGGCTCACCTTCAGAGACTCATGTTTCAATGGTCTAATGGAGACTCATGTTTCAATGGTCTAATGGCAACTGTAGCCTTTCCTTTGTGTAACCGCAGCACAAGGCTGTGACACTAGAATGAGAGCGCAGCGTTTACTAGAGGAATTACTGCTTGTTAACTTGCTCAGAGTCCTGAAAGGTGTTCATTACTCTTTAAGTGTAAATTGTCATTCTAGCCCTAGATATCTTTAGATATTTAAGAAGCTTCCCAGAATTCTTTTTCTTATCACTTTTTGTTCTGTAGTCCACGCTCATTAGCTGAAGCTTTATCAACTCCTAAAAATTTTTTTTAAAATCTCTTAAGCAACATGGTGGTTAGTAGTGGAAGAAAGTAAAAAAATGAGAGCTTTTTCACCTCTGTGTTACTGTCAAGGCACTTGAGTAATTAAGACTGCTGATGTGCCACTTATTTATTCTCTATTGCCAAGAGCAAATATCTTGGTTTCTTTGGGATTATGGCAAATTATTGATACACTATTATATGATAAAATCATCTGCAGAGTTGTCTGCTAGGTAATTGTTTTATCCAAGGAAACTTTGAAGCCGTAATTTCTGTAGTTGACAAATGGAAATGAAAATGTAGAACTAGATTTATTAGCAGCAGCTAGGAAACATAATGATTTTGACAAAATGAATATGGTTGTCTTGATGAAGCAGTTGTTGTGCCCCAAATCACTTCATTCTAAATAGACAAGTAAGTGTTCTCTGCCCTGTTTTCTGTCTGCAACTAAACTTGCCCATAAGCTGTTTCTTATCAGGAGAGGCTGTTAAAAACAAAATACACAGGTAATGAAAATGCAGATGATTTTGACACTGCTGAGTTCTGTGGGTTTCTGATTTATGGACAGTCATTGTTTAGCCTGGTCTGTATATTCAGAATGCTTCAAAGTGATGCAGGGAAGAGCTGAAGTTATAAAAGATGCTGAATTTATTTTTCATGCCTCCTCAGAGGCACAGCTGTCAGTTCACATGTACTTACCTCAAAAAGCTTCTGTCCGTAACTTAACTGAGGAAGCAACTCTCAGGGTCAACCTAACAGAATTTAACTGCAGTTTCCTAAATTTTATTTATGTTGTGACATGGTTGATATCTCATATCAAGATATCAATCTCTAAAGGTCTTTCAGTGAACTTTGAACTGATCTTTAAATGTTGAGGAGTTTGGCTTCTCTAAAGACACCTTTAGATCTGTTGTGTATTAATCTTCTGTTACATATGTTTATTTCAGTATATCAGAGCCTTTCAAATAGCATTTATAGGTGTTTCATAATTTTTACCTAAGCTATTACCAGCACAATAGTAAGAAATTATTTAGACTACAAAGAGACAACAAATACTGAGATATTAAACCTGTACATTTTGCAGTTCCTTGAAAAAAGATATGTGTCTAGAGACTAACTGGAGGCTCTCTGTAAAATAAATTTACTCTCCTCTCCGCAGCAAAGCTTGTACTGAGTGTTCCATCTGGGTACTCAGTGTTCCTCAGTAAGTCAAAATCAACATGGTGACCTCATTGCATAATAAGTGGAAAGAGCACACAGGCTCTAAAGGAGTGGTGTGTTTTGAGCAAGAGTCTGAAAACTGACAAAACTCAGAAGAGGAAAGAGTGAAGTTGTGTGCTGCAAGTCTTTTTGATGCAATAGCTTTTATTCCCAGTAATTTTTCATTTGCACTGCAAAGCAGGAAATGAGTCTTAATGACAAACCCTTGTTAGTTGCTAATGTTTTAAAAACAGTCTACTTTATTGATAGAGGCCAATCTCAGATGTTTAGGGAGACATGTTTCATCTAAAGTGTTGCTTCAGGACTGTTGCTGCCACCTAATTTCAGTCAGAAAGGACAGAGTAGATATATTATCACAAACCTACCTTCACGTGGGTTATTTTTAACTTAGGGATTGCAAAATTTGGTACTCGACTGCTTCTGTCAGTTGTGATGTGATGTGAGATTGTGGGGGTTTGTAGCAGCAACTCCAGCTGCTCTCTCTTGTATAGCTCTGCTCCTGGGCTTGTGAAAGGTGAGTGAGTGTCAGGGGGTTTGTCGGTGATGCCAGAGAGGGCTCCTGGGGCAGGTTAGTTTCCTAGTTAGAGGGGAGGGTGGAAGGAGTACTTAAATAAGATCTGTGCAATTCTTTCAGGTCAGTATTTTAAATGTTCAGTGAAATACATGTCACAGCTGAATCGAGTACTGACCCTGCAGCAGCCAGGTTTTTGTGGCTTTACATCATTTACATACCGGTTCTCCTTGCCCTGACAAGTGCATTTGGCCAGTAATAACTTCCTAGTCCAGCAAAGCAAGGAGGTTCATAGGGATGTTGGTGTTTGCTGTTTGTTGATCACTGACTTCTCATCAGTTGGTCAAAGGTCAGGACCTTGAACTGAAGGAGGATAATCAAAAGCTTTCCTCACAACGGGGTGTAGTCAGTGAATGTATCTATCAGTTTCCAATTAATGATAGTCTATCACATTATTCCTTTGGGCTCTTGAAAGGTCAAGGAGCTCCTGTGCTGTGGATGTGCTGCAGAAGCTCAGATAGCTGAATACGTGTCAATTTATCAGTGGCTTTATTCTGTAAATACAGGACAGATCCTCAGCTTGTATGAGAGCTGAGGGAACAACCTTCCAATGGTATGTGACTTCCAAAATATTTATATCCCAGAACTTGGGTTTACTAATAAAAGAATATAGGCATGAAGATAGTGATGTAGTCAATTCATAGTAATTTAGTCCCAAATGAGTCAGTAGTCTCCTTGTCTTATTTTGATCACTTTCTAGTACAAATTTGAATGAATTGGAGACAGGAGTTATGGCACGGGTGTGTGTACACAATATGGTCATTGGGTAAGGAAGCCTATCAACCAGCTGTTATTGTGTGAAATACAGGTCAAACATTTTCCCCAAAGAGGTATAAACAATTAATAGCTTTTGGTCCTATGGTGTTTGTAAGGTAGAGTAATTATTTTTTTGCCTGTGAAAAGCCATATGAGACTTGCCTGAAGCAACTAACAGCATTTTTCATAATGCATTTTTTGTTTATTCTATCATTACATGCATATATATGTTTTCATTACCTTTGCTTTTGCATTTTTTTCATTTTTGGGGAGGTAAGTGAGAGGCTATGGTAGGTACTTGTTATAGAAACAGAAATAATTGTCTTTGGTTTTCCATCACCAAGATACCTCCAGTTTTACTGTTGTGCAAATTACTTGCTGGGTCTGCTGGTGGGACTTGCTTTTGATGTATGCTTTTTTCTGCTTGACACTTATTTAATCTTTTGAAATGTCTTTTGCTTGAGTTGCTCACTTTACTCTCCGGACAATTTAACAGATAACTTAGGGATCTGTGTCCCAACCATTGTTTACAGATGCACAGGCTGGCTTAAGTTTAGATGTTTCCCTAAATCTATTATACTCCCAGTCTTAATGACATGATTTTCAAGAAACACTGGTGGAGGCCATCCCTCTTTTAGAAAGGGAAGCCATTGAAAGCTCTTATGCTACTCTTCTGCTCTGAAGGTTAGGTCATAACCAGTTCAAAACCTTATCTGGTGCTAGATAAGAAGTGATGCCTGGGCCTGGCACTGACAACTGTTCTTGTTCGTTGAAGGTTCCTCTCCTTTGCATAGATTTCCAGTGCAAAGTTTGCTTCATGGTATGTGCATGGGCTTGAAATTATAAGATCATTTTTTCTTAAGTACTTGCCTAAAATCTGTAAAGCCCATTTAAATCAAGGGAGTGGGAAACATTGCAAATTCAGTGGCAAATAACAGTCAGTAAGCCAAATAGAGGAGCCTGGAGCCCTGTTAAGGTCTAGTCTGATGTGAGTGTAAGCAAAGGATGTCAGACCTAAATTTTCAAGGTTTCTACCAACTATAGGTAGTGAAACTCTTCTTCTGACTCCTTTACCTCCTGCTGTGGACGTTTTCTGTCATTATGTTGTTTAAACACTCAGTGTTGGAATATTTTCTGTTACAAGTCTTGATAGTACATGGTCACAGTATTTTAATTGTGTTTTCCCACTGGACTAATTACCTTGCTGTTTGAGCCTAAATTTAGTAAAATTATGATACCATCTGTTTGAGAAATGAAAAAAATCTGGCATTTCTGTGAGATGGAACAATGAAAACTGAAATAATTGAGATATGGGAAATAGACTGATAGGCTTGGATTGCTTTTATTCAGGAGAGCTGAAGTGTTTCATAGAGAATAGCACACTTGTTGTCTCAGGATTTTAAAACTTCTTTTTTTTAAGAAGCAGCAATTTTCTGGTTCATATCTTCATATTCCTAGGGCCTACTTCTACAACTCTTCTCTGTTTGGAGGAAAAAACACCATTTAGTTACTTAAAGGTTTGATTTTTTTGAGTCCTGTTAGAGAAGGAGGGGAAATACCTGGCTTAGTCTTTCATTGCATCATCTCTTCTGGCATCCCAAGAGCTGAAGTGACTTCAGTTCTTTGGTCTTCAGTAACTGGCCCTCTAAAGTAGTTTGGGTGTGTGTTGTCTTTAGAGAGGAAATTTAAAGCAAAGAGTGAATGTCCAGTTTCATAAGATGACTTGTACAAATGTACTTAATGACTTTTATCTTGAAATTTTCCTTAACTGCTTCACTTGCTGTAAATTTTCTTAACAGCCTAATAGGTTCTTGTGTAGCTGGATTTTTAGTTGATCACATTTCTTAAATATGTATAGTATCTATTTCCTTAAGTAGTGCTTATTTATTTCTTATTTCTAATATACATTACAGTGGACAAACAAGGAATGATGTAGAAGTCTGGTTGCTGTAAGCTCTTCTGATGTATTAAACTGTGGTTCATGTGTGAGCTCAACACTTGAGAAATCCAGAAGAAAGCCAGAACTTCTGATTTTAGTGGGGACTTCTATAGGAAAAAGTCTCTCACTTCCTGTGCTGGATCAAGAACACTTGCCAGACTTGGTATGTGCTCACTAAGCTGCTACAGTTGAGCTCCACCATTTAAGGTATTAATGTTACTAAACTGACCCTCAGGACCTATGTTCACTTTCTAAGTTTTTCAGTAGTTAAAGCATATCTTGATATGAAACTCCAGTCTCTGGATCCTCAGAGTGTTGAACAAGCCTCTCTGACGTCTACAGTGTTTGAGGCACATTCTCGGAACACTTTTTTTACATTAGCGTTCATAGACTATATACAGAACTAGTATAAAGAACGTATAAAGAACAAATGTACACCTGCCTTTTCCAGACTGCATAAAACATTCTGGAGCACTACTGTGCTTTAGGTTGGTCTTCAAATCAGACTGTCTTTGTGCACATGACTTTTTATTGCCTTCACAAAGCCAATGTCTCACTTGAGAAACGCTGGATTGTTTTTCCAACAGCTAATTAGGACCAATCTGTTACATAACACTTTGTCCTGTGTCCATGTCCTTGGCATCAGAGTGCCTTAAGTGGATTTTGGGGTTCTTTTTTATTGGTGCCCCTTTTTTTTTTTTTTTTTTTTTTTTTTTTTT
>WEKY01012372.1:25268-49261 GCA_013390045.1 Picathartes gymnocephalus | reverse complement strand
AATTACATTTTCTTTTCTTTCTTCAAAATGTGTCTGGTTTTCATAAGGCCTTTAATTATCTAATATAAAATTGCCTGATTTGTCTTTTCCAATGTCTCATTTAAAGCTGAATGCTTAAATCTGCCTCCTCTGACAGACTGTAGCTAAAGTAATATTTTATTTTTTAATTCTGAGATAATTTATTATGATAAATAAATTACCTTATTATGGTAGTGAATTGCATTCATAATTGCTGTTATATTGGCTTCGGGGGCTCATTAAAAATATATGTTTCTGTTGTAATAACTATTTTGCACCAATGTATCTAAGTACTGTTCTTTTTAAAAGTATATGCTATGATTGTAATAAAAATACTGGATTTATATGCTATTTTTCACCTAGGTAGAGACAAGATGGTCTACAATATATACTTACAATATAACCATGTACTGTAGTTAGAGACACAGACTCTATGGAGAATCTTAGCAAGAAAAAAGAGGGTCAGCATTCTTTGGGTGGACATGGAACAAACTCCAGTACAAGTCCTCTGACCTCTTACTCTTTACGTGAAATTAGATCCAAGCACCAACTACGTTCCATCAAAAGACTATTTGGAAATTGTGTTATCAAACATTGAAGAGAAGCTTTATCTGGGGACACCACATGTGTATCAACATTCCATACTCCAGAGTTTCTCAAACTGTGGTCTGTTGAAATCACAGGTTAGAAGCATCACTCCGGCCTTCTTTGAGGGCACATATTTTTTCACCCATTCACAGCAAGGATATGATGAAACAGGCAATAAATCAAACTCTAAAAATGGTGTTCTATAGAAAGGGAATGTATCTGCTGTTTATATTCACGTAATAGTAAACTGAAAATGGATATCATCTTGCAGAATTCCTCTCTCATATGTGTACATCACACTTATGAATTTTATGCTGAACCAGAAGCAGCTGTGAGAAGGCAAAAAAAACTCCTCCAACTTATGAGCTTTTTTAAAAAGTCTTTAACAAATAGTGCACTGTGTTTTGCTTCAGTAATAGTAGAAGAAAAACCTCCATGCGGGTTTATCACTGAACAGCCACAATGGTATTTGTTCCAGACTTAAATGTGCTTCCCACTGACTTTGATTGACAAAGGAAGTCAAAGATGCCTAAGCCTTCTGTTCATCACAGAATTGACCAAAAAATTTCGATAAATCTATGTTAGAAAGAGCAATGCCTGCTTTAAAGAATTTGTCCCCAAAAAGTATGATCCAAAATCCAGAGTTTTGAGCTGTGCTCCCTATATAATATGAGAGAATAGAGTGCCTTAGATGTATGATCCAAAAGTTCATACTCTTACCTTGGGAAGGAATTGGACAGTCAAAATGCAAATCCAAAGGTGTAAACTTTGAGTTTTCTTTCATCACAATGATGCCATCACATCAGCCAGGACTGCCCATGACATAAAGGTAGTCACAGCAGCATTCCTCACCTCCTAACACTTTGTCTGAGCATGGGATTGTGGGGTGGGATGTGAGAAGTCATTTTAGGCCAGTCAGTTTTCATGTGGACAGTAATATGACATCTCCATGAAATGCTAAGGAGTAGTTATTTAATTGCCTTAGCCAAATATGGAACCAGATATGAGCCTTACACTGGACCTGAAAGTCCACATAGTTTGTTGTGTAAAATCTGTAAAACTCTTGGAAATAATTTACTCACCTTCAGGGAGCAATGTGAGTACTTTATTAGTCACCTCCTGATCAATGGTCTTAACTGAAGAAGTGGCAGAGGCCGTGATTTAAGTTTGAGGAGAGTGCCACTATACAGATTTGGGAGCTGAGCTGAAGGGCAGCCTAGCTTCATTCTCAAAGTAAAAGCTAAGCAGCAGCAATAATGAGCAGGATACACTCGTCCATCAATGGCAAACTAACTGCAAGCCTTTTAGTGACCATGTGTAGCAGCCAGGTCATGTTTCCTGTCACCAGAAGGCAAGAAAAAGCACTCTACAAGTCCTGCTCTGTGCTGAACTGTTCTCAAGTAGCTCAGGCTGCAGATTGGTTCTTCCTTAGCAATTACATTCAGAAGTGTTCCCCAATTTCTATCTTAAAAGTCAGCTGTCAGTTCCAATTGCCAGTTCTTCCCTTCCACAACTTTTCAGTTAATGGACTGATTTCTGAACTGACCTGGAGTTTGCTTAACCATAATAAGAAAGTTCATTCGAAATAGAATGTTGGGCCATCTCTAACTTAGCTGATAAAATCACTCCCCTTGCAATGACAGAAACATCAATATGTACAGAAAGTAAGGAGAGGTTTTAATGTTATTGAAGCATTAGCCTTGGATGCTGGGTTTTGGTAATAAGAAAATGGCTCTCTCCCTAGCAGTGTTAGGGCAAAAGTTATTCAACATGATTACATTGCCAGCAAGAAAATTGACATAACAAGGTTTTCTGGCTTTATAACCTGTATTCACTTAAGTAGGTAATCTAGCTGCTAGCCTGCTGAAAATTACCTGTTTAGTGATACTCAGTGGTAACTGATTTCTAATGCAAACATTTATTGCAGTCGTTAGTTTCAATATCTTTCCTATTTGCTTTCACTAGTGGCGATGACTTTGTTTGCTGAGTCCTTTCATTATCCTTTATTCCAAAACTGAGTCTCACCTGGCCAGAGAGTCTCAGGTTAAAACAATTTATGACCAGATCTCATCACGTCATAATACCTTTACCTTTCTCATGCTGCCAGATTAACAGACCACCCCTAGAAACTGATGGTCTGAAAGACATAAAATTGATTATTTGGACTCTAGATTTGCAGCTGTAGAAAGGCTGGGGTTTCATCCTCCCAACCCTCCAAAGAGATCAATTCTTCTAAATCATTTAGTTAGACAGGGCTTTGACTGGATTAGTATTTCCTGTGATTTTAATATATAGAATCAGACCAGTGGAAGAAGACCTATGCTAGCAATATGGATTGAAACAGTTTAATGACCATATAAAACTATTTTATACCATTTTCTTAAATAATGCTTGGGCTAAAAAAAAACTAGTAAATATTTAGAAAGAAGCAGAAAAGCAGGAAAATGCAGTTTGCTAAAGTAATCTCTGAATGTGAAACTATGATTCCTAAACTATGATTTTCAAGTAGCATGTGCCACTGAGCCATTAGCATGTGCAGAGTGCTGCTCTCCACCAGGCCTTAAGGGTGATATTCTTACAGGAGATTTTCACTACAGCCAGTCTTCTGAGGGAAAATTTTAAGTGAATCAGCACCCATTCATTTTTTACTCCTTGGATTCTCTGATAAGAAGCAGTTTTGCGATATGGATATTTGTCTATTAGGAACCTGGTGGAAATTACTGAGATTTTTCACACATATCACATAGTTCAAGGCAAAGATTTATTTCCTGGTATTTTTGATAGTTAAATGATGCTAAATCATAAGGTGAAGTTTTAATCAGAGAGAACTCTATTCAAGTGTTCTCCATTAGATAGCTTTCTCTTCTTTGCAACTAGTTAGGGTTAGTTCTGAAATCTCATCAAGGTCAAGTATTTCTGATCAAATTTGAAAAAGAGATTGACAGGCAGTAATGGATTTTTTATCAATATTATTCTCTTGTTTGCATATGATTCCGGATTTGGGGATCATTTTTCCACAGATTATTTTAAACTTTGACATGGAAAATCAAAAATTTACACAGACCTTTCTGAAGCTGCTGTTGATATTACTTCCAACTGTATCAAAGACACCTAAAGCATATTTTGTAAAATATTCTAGGTATGAAATAGCTAAAAGATTTTGGTGTAATGATCAACATTCTGAGATGGTGAACTAACTGGTAAAGCAGCTGGTGGTCAATGTGAGAAGCAACCTCAGCACACATAAATGTTAATATCATTGAAAAACTTGAGTATGAAAGGGCATGCAGTTTCTACTTTATAAATATATAAACTTCACTAACATTGTGAGAAAAAAGCACTGGAACAAATTGCCCTTCCCAGTAGCTATCCCTCCTCTGTCATATATACTTTGATCCACTGTGAAACCACAAGACCAGGTGGAAAAATGGAAAATTTCCATTAGATGTGATTCTAAATGGCTTAGAAGTTCTACAAAAACTCTTCTGCAAGCCTCATCTCTTTTTAAAATTAAAACCCTGCTTGTCTGTCAAGGAGAGATGAAGGGCATTATACCACTTATTAGGCATCTCTGGCCTCCAAACTAAAACTTCCTAGAAAAAAAGATGGGTCTTGTAATCTGCTATGCCTTATGAAAATTATGTATTTCCTTAATTTGGAAAAATAGTTGGCATTCTTTTTTTAAAAAAGATTTTAACAATGCTGGAAATTGCTCCTATAATCTAAAGTAGAGTCCAGAATCTGAACTAATGTGAAGATTTTTAGTTCCATCAAATTCAAAGTTGCTAGCCAATGTATACCAACTATGAATCCACTAAAGCTGTATATTAAGCTTCATTCTATTTGTTGAAATGAAAGGATGAAGATATGATGTAGCCAGATTGTCCCTTCCTACCATTGTCAAGATTGTATTGATGTTGGCAATACAAGTCTGACCAACCATCTAAACAAAAAGAGATTTGTTAAAAACCAAGTATGCGTGTGCCTTGCAGGCCTGTCTCAGAGAAGATGGTAATTTTGTCTTGCCCTTTTTCAGTACTCTTTATACATAGGTTTATGAAAAGCTATAATATTCCCAGAGACATAGAAAAGATCCAGCTAGTCTTACTTACTCAGAACTGAAAGCTTTAAAGGTTAGTCTTGAGGGACATCATTACACTGCAGGTCAATAATGCCTCATAACCTTTGCCATGCCTCCTGAGGGCAAACACACATATTGTGATACCCCATTCTGCTATGGATGAAAGCCTTTGGAAAGGCTGGCTTAAGGTTAGCAACCGTACGAAGGAATCCCCCCAAGGAAGTTCTGCTAGGGAACGGAGTTCGTCTGGAACAGCAGCAAGTTTGCCTCCCCTGAACCTTGCTCTGTGTATCACTTTATCTTTGAAGCAAAGGTACTAAAGGAATTCTCGGCTATAACAGAATACGACAAAATGTTTTAGATCCATGTTTCCTATACCAGGGAGGCATTTGAGTCTTCTCTGCTCATAAACACTACATTTCAAGGCTGAGAAAGAAGACACTGGGTGGAAGGGTTCATTTGGGATGGGGAGGCCCGCTTAGATGGGGGTTTACGTTGGGGGATGTTGAGTTCGATTTAAGATTGACTATGCTCTACTCCATTTACAAACTTCTGATCATTTTGTTTTGCAGTTTCTCAGATAAGCATAAAAATTTCTCCAGGAATTTTTCAGTGGAGAATCATTTCCATTTAGTAATGCATTTGTTTCAACAACCCTGGGGCCCTTATCTTAACCTCCTGAACTAGAACGACCATACTAGATTTTGCTTCAGTGACAGTCTAGTGTGATAAACTCAGTTTTTAAGTTACAGTCTATTAGATTATAGCAGTGAAATTAAACATAACCATTTGACTTACTGAATCATAGCTAAAGGAAATACTTGAAATCTAGACTACATTTATTGTATTTTGTGCTTACAGTTTCCTTCTTACTTATTGTGCATTTTGGCAAATCAGGATGTCACATTTCGTTTCCAGTTAAAAATTATTCCATGACATTGAAAATTATAAATTATTTTTAAATTGAAGGGTGCAGAAAAAATTCTGCCTTCACGCACAAGTCCATAGAAAATCAAGGTAAATTAACATCCTCTGTCTTCTGCTAATAGCAGAAGACTGGCTGCAAAATTAACCTTCCTATGTAGGCTACATTGCTTAAATTCTAAAATGCTTGGATCATGGGTACATTTTCACTGATAGGAACCAGGAAAATTAGCAGAGAAAATCATATCTTCAGCTGACATAAATAAATTGCACTGAGCTGAAGTCTGTTGTTCTGTACTGATCCGAACAAATTTCAAATCTGGTCCTTTAATGCGTAGGAGGAAAAGTTCAACAGTTCAAGAAGCTTATATTGCAACAAACCTTTCTGATTTGGCTGCAAGAAAACTGTTTCAGAACCAGTCTGATTCCAGCTATCTAGTTTGACCCCAAAAGTTAATAACAGTGCATTGCACTCCTGAAGTAGAGGGTTTAAAAATAATTAATCATTTTGAAGGAGCACTGTTGCCATATTTTTTGCCTCTTTTTCCCCCCATCTACATTCCTTACGAAAGGATTTGCTTTAAGACTTGGAAGAGAACCAAAACCAAAATTACCTTTTTATTTTTCTCTCTGTTTTTACAATGTCCATTTCTTTCTTGGTCAAAGTAAGGTGCAGTTCTAATGCTTTCTCCAGAATCAAGAGAAATCCTTGCCAACCTCATAGAAATAAACACAATAAGGATCATAGCTAGAAAACATGAACAGAAGATGCAAAAACATGTTGAGGTAATGTTACATTTTCTTCTCCAACTTTAAAGAAGTGACAATTTGCTGTTAACAATATTTTCTATTAGGATTAATTACTCTTGTCAAATTGTTTTTAGGCTCACGCAGGCACATTATATTTTCAGGCTGCTGAGCATCAAATCAGGACTATTACATCTCGAGTGCCGAGCGTTTGTCACCTAATCATCCCTTTCCCACACAGTCCTAGGACTACACATCATCCAGCAATTTGGAAAAGTTGTTCCACAATCTATACAAGACCCATCTCCAAAGCATCCCTTCATTCCACAGCTGAAGCCACTGCAGGTAGGGTCTTGCACATCAGAAACTATTAAACTCAAGTTTCTTTAGCAGCTCAGTGGGACACAAGTAGGCTCATAACTTCAGAAAAGAAGGCCACTTATTTAATCACTTTAATATGGATTTAAGTTCCTATTGTTGAGAATCTAGGCTGCAGAATATGAGCCATTTTCACAGGGACACCCTGGCCCCTTTTTCGTTGCTATAACAAACAAAGCAGCTGTAAATCCAGCTGGGTTTTTGGCTCTGTTGTATTACTGGAACAGCAGAAAGCAACCAAAGAACGCTAGTGAACCTGTCCATATATATCAAATACTTCAATATTGCCATTTTTAACTGTCAGATTTTTCAGATAAATAAATCTGTACTTTTATCGTTGGTTAAAGGACAGTTAAAGAAAAAATTCCTGCTTTCTTTGTCTTTCCACTACTGAAGTCTTGGCTTTCTAGCAAGAATTTGCTTTCCTTTCTGGTTGCAAAGGTGTGCCAGTATATAAATGATTTCACCTTTAAGTGTATGTCATGAATAGATAGCACAATAGACACTTTCATCATCACCAGTCAAAGAGCATATAGAAGGTAACTCAGTACTTTTTCAGCACCAGAAAAGGAGCCTGTGTGAAGTTATCACAAAGCATTCTGTGATGGAGATGAAAAACCAGGTCTGTCACACAGCTGAAGGTTTAGCCAGCCATACTTAATGTTCTTCCTGTGATAGAGGGTGTTCATACCCACTTATATGTGCTATATACATGGAGCCACACTCTGAGAAATAATCCGTCATTTTGCGCTTGTTTGACCATCTCTCCATCAGTTGTTTGCAACCATTTAACTATTCCTATTTATTCTGCACACACGGGGGGGGGTCTGATTTGATGAGTGAATTCGTGGCACACATAAAAAGTGCAGGTGAATAGTTTTAATCTGATCAGTCCTTTGCCTTACTGTACATCAGTGCTGGCAGACAGTCCTGCCATTGAACCTGCCAATTCCATAGTTAGAAACTGGTTAGGAAGTAAGCCAAATCAAAGAGCTATACATTGAATTGCAATAGATGTATTCTGACTACATAACTGGTATATTCTGTACTGGGAGCAGTCACTTCACAGTTACTTCATTTTCCACTTTGAGTCAACCCTTCCCTGAAGAGTATTTCAGTGCAAATATATTCACAATAGAAAAAATCATAATAAATAATAAGTAGCAATAAATCACATATGAAACATAAAAAAGTTATAACAAGCTGTATGATTCTCTGAAAAGGTATTCTCAGTTCAATATACTGTCAGAGGCATTAAGAGCTAAAAATCTATTTATGCTAATTATTTCTGTCACTAGCAGGGAAGCCAGCTGGGAATCATCACAAACATAGATACGGCTTGTGTTTTCTCCCCTGACAAAACCATGAAATGGCCTTCCCACGGGGCCCAGTGCGTCACCACGACTGGAAACAGCAGCCATCACGTACACTGTATGAAAATGTCCATACATATTTAGCTTCAAATCACAACTTTTTTTAGTCGTTTCTATAGCAAGCAGGACATTTCAACTTGTTTTTAAAACAGATCAGATAATTTGAATATTTTACCACCATAAGAATCCAGCAATTTTTCACTTCATCAGAAGGAAGTTGGTGTGCAACCATGACAGCATGACTTTCTGATAATACCACTACAACTTTCTGTCCTACTTTTGCAGTTTTCCTTCAACTAAGATTTGCTGAAACTCCTTAAGCATACTTCTATTTTCATTCTTTTTTAAGCCCAACCATCTCTTTCTTTGCAGATGAAAGAAGGATTGGTGTGAAAATATTTACAAGTCCCTCAGCTGCTGTGATAGTTTGTGTTAGCTGCCTTTTCATCCATCACTGACCCAAAGAGCTGAAATCAACACAAAAAAACTTCCTTTTATCCTTCTCCTGGACATGCCTCTGACATGTCTTCTCTACCAAAGGCAGAGATATTTCCCTGTGCAGGAGATGGACATCTACCTAGGGAAGTCAAAAAAAGTAATATTTACACAATGCAGGCAGTAGAAAATGTGTGAATTTCAGTATCAACACAGAGCAACCAAATTTCTGGGTAAGTAATAAGTGCCAATATAAATGTCTTAGTGCTGTGTGCCAGTCACACCAGACACCAGTGATAGCTACTCTGCCTTGACCATAATTATCTGTTTAGTGCTCTGTACTGTGAGGTGGCAGGGTTTGGGTCCAAACTTTGATTGACTGCAAAAACTCTCATGAAGCAGAGCAAGAACAAAAGGGCATTTATTAATATAAAGGTAGCATTCATGAGTTGTGCCAGGACCCCTTCATTTATTCAAAGATAAAACTAGAAAACAGTTCCTTCCCCACAGATACAGTAAGTCATGGTCCTGATTTACAGCATGTCTGCAGTAAGTGGCCATGTGCATGTTTGTGTCCCACTGTAAATGTGAAGTTCAAAAGGATGAGGAGGGAGAGACACACACTAAAATCATCTCTATGTTTCAATATGGGCTATAAGTTATTCTTCTTCACCTTGAATAATACTTTATTGTCCAAGTAATACTGCTGGAATGCAAATACATTGCTATAATTTGGAGATATACATATATGTATAGACGGTTCAGACATGAGCAAGCCAGCCCAGCTGGAACACAGGGGAAAAAATTGTGCCAGCTATAATTCCATGGGCTGCTACTCCTGCTATTTTGAAAACTCAGCTATTAATAGCTATATGTATATTTAATAATATGCCCTTGTTAGCATATGTTAAAAAATCCAAGTCTTCTTTTTGACAGTAAAACTGTCATAAATTTACTTGTTCGACTTTAGGGAAGGCTGGGGTCTGAAACAGCAGTGGTGTCACAGGTTGAATCTCCCCCAGTGTGTGCCTGCTAGCCAGCTCTGCTGATCATCAGCTGAAATTCTGGGGACAGGATGAATGGTGAATTGAATTTCTTCTTTGCTGTCTTTCCCTAACACATGTGTGGCATCACTAGTTATATCCTGAGTAAGATATTCGGTGCATTGAAAATGCACCAAAAAGATAATACTGATAAAAAAAACCCTCTCAGAATGACTGGCTGTCTAAGCAAATTTAAACTCTTTTGGGGAAATATTAATTTGGGATTTAAACATTTTCAAAATATTGAAAGATTAATCTATGTAATTTCTTAATTGTTTTCACATTATTTTGTAACACAAAAATTACAGTGCCCAGTGGGAATAATATTATGTCTAAGTGTAGTAAGAATAATATTGTATAATTCTGTAATATTTTAAAATATTTTATCATTTTCTTGCTTAAGCTTTTACATAGCCCTGATTAATTTTTTTTTTTTTTAATCAAGACATCCTCAGCCTCTTAAAGTTTTGGCTTAAAGTTTGTGATAGCACATGTAATTCCAAATTTAAGAGGAAAATTTTAGGAGTGATATGAATCTTCACTAATTTTATGGGCACAGTTTATAAAGCAGAAAAAATACTGACTATTCAGCATAAATTAAATTAATTTTTTTCCTGCCTTTTCCTGCTTAGAATGAGGATTTAGCAATAACATAATTATACATTTTAAAATAGTGTCTGTTATAATCCCAACCTTGGATTGGGATACATACACAATACTTACTGTACTACAGCTCCAATTTTATGATAAACTGTCTGACTTTTTCAGCTCTGATATGATATGTGCTGACCACTGCTGGGAGAGGTTGCCTAAAGGAAAATGTATTTCCTGGCAAAATCATCAGGAATTAGCCTGATGAAAAACGGTACATGAAAAGATGGTGTTGAAGGAGAAGTGGTCTTTTCATGACAAATTCAGCCATTGAAACATCTTGATTAAATACAGTTTTCAGTGAAGTAATCCACAGCCTTGACCTTAAATGTTATTCTATATCACCCCCTATATATGCATAATGGCTCTCTTTTCCTCAAGAGAAGTTAGCCTGTTCACACAATACAGGTGCCTGAGTACTTCTAATTTGAAGGGATGTCTCTGCTTTTAAAACTCGCAGTCACCTTTCACTGCAACAGGTGGGGGTTGTCCCCCGCTGAAATATGTGAGTGGAGACATAAATAAAGGTTAACATTAAATTCAGATATCATTGTTGCAAATGTCTGGAACGTGAAAAGCTGTGTCTAGTTCTCTGCTTTACGTCTGCACATATTAAATGTCTCATATGTACCAATGTTTATAATAATAATATTTCTTAATCATTGATGATCAGAAGACAGGGCGCCTCTCCCATGAAGACAGGCTGAGAGAGTTGGGCTTGTTCAGTCTGGAGAAGGAAAGGCTCCGAGGAGACTTTAGAGCACCTCTCATTACCTAAAGGGGCTAAAAGAGAGCTAGAAATTGACTTTTTATAAAGGCATGTAGTGACAGGACAAAGGGGAACAGCTTTAAACTAAAATGGGAGTAGGTTTAGGACAGATATTTGGAAACATTCTAGTGGAAATTTTCTGTGCCCTTGGCACTGGGATTGGAATTAGATGGATCTTGAAGGTCCCTTCCAACCCCAGTCATTCTGTGCTTCGATGATTGTAAGTTTCTGTGATTTGGGGAGTTCATACCGTGAACTGCCCTTCTCCATTGAGGTGGTTTTGCTGCAGTTGTGATGGGCAACTGGCAAGAAACAGAGAAGCTGTGTAGCTTTGATTTGACTAATTGACATTGCAGGAAAGCTTTGGAGAACATAAACTTTCTTTAGGTTTTTTATTCAAATTAAGCACTGTATTGACAGCTTGAACGTTTTGAATGGATGTAAGTTAATTAACTACTGTGGCAGTGAGTAGACGAAAACCTGTTTCCTTTAACAAAGAAACTTTAAAAGACCCTTAGTGCATCTTATTGCCTAACAGAAACATCTACATAATTTCTAAGCCATCTATCAAACAGGCATTTGAATGCTAGCCACAGTTAAGCAAGCTGCATAAAAAAATGTTAGACTGTGATTATACTCAATCCATGACAGGAAACTTGTTTATTAATATGGGGTTTTTAAATGCCACTCCACAAGTTAAAAGCTTTATGCACATTAAAATACAGCACATATTTCTACACTGGATTTCAACATATATTATTCAGCACTTGTTACCTAATAAAGCTTTACTTGTTTCTTCAGTGAATGTCTTATTCTCTGGATCTACAGATTTTTGGGTTTGGTGAAAGAAAAGAAAATAATGACAGATCATAAGATACCTTAATTCTACCTCATGAAACTTTTTAATAATATTTTCCCTGTTACAAAGGCCTTAGAAAAAAAAATTACCTGTTTCACTGGTAAAATCTTGAAAAATATTCAGTTTAATATTGAGCCATGTAATACTTTTTTTTTTGTTCTTTTCTCCTGCTCATTTTTAGTTCTTGAATTTATGATAATCAGCTCTGATTCTTTCTTTATATTTGTGTTCTATTTTTGTAAAAGATGCTGTCTTGGAGCACTGATGTTCAAAACTGAAGGGTGCCAGACCCAAATCCCACGCTGTGTGGTAGTCTGAAAGATTATCTTCCACATTACAGTGATTAAATTAGACCAGACAGTACCACAGCCCCTGATGTGCATGCAGTTAATACTTTGAAAGGACAGAAACTGTTCCCAACAGCTTCAAAATTGTCCAGCACAGAGTAGCTGCTGTGTGGGCTTTTATCCTCCTACAGATAACGTCAAGCATATCTACTGCTGTGTGCATTCTGCAGCCTTGATAAGAGGAAGAAGAAAACTTTTCAGGACCACAAGACATAGCTAAAACTAGAGCTTTCTCTCTGGCAGATTTTTGGGATTAAAACAGTATTTTTTTTTAGTTTAGCTATTGAGGCCATAAAAGCGTTTGGATTCTGCTTTTTCTGGTGTTCCTACTAGAAAAGTCTATGCAGCTGTAATGCATTTAATAATTACACTAGTCTTAAACAACTAGAAATAAAACCACAGTATACAGTGACCTTAGAGATAGGACAGATAATTACTGCACGGTGACACAGAAAACTTCAGACAGTGAAGTTGTTGTCTTTACTGTTAGCAGTGATAATGCAGCACATTTAAGTTATGTAATAGATTTAAATGTCATATTAATCTTTTCCTCAGCACAATCCTAGGAAAGCACCTTTGTTTCTATGTACCCTCTAAAGTACATCCCTCTGTGAATCATCAGTCCATGTTATTATTAGTCTCCTGCATTTACTCTGTAACCTTATGGAAAGTGGCTTAAGCAAAGTGACCTGAAGCACTGCAATATATTTCATGGACTTGAAAACACCACTGGAGGCAGAGGAAAGAAGAAATCTATTGCAAATGCCTACCTATGCTTTTTTTCATTATTATTTTGTTTTAATTTGCTTTATTGGTTTGGTTTGGGGGTTTTTTTAACGTAGTTTTCTTCCAAGTAGATGAAGGTGCTTTGATGAAGAACAAGAACAGGCTATGTACTCTCAAATTAAACACATGAAGTGAGTATAGCAGGAAGAGAAATATCCATATTAGGAGACTAAAACCCACCAAGAACCTGCCTTATGTCTGATGGTTTGTCTTGATCACATGTTTTCTTTGGCTGTGAGGGCAACTTAAGTGCCCATGTTCCCAACGATCTTCCCAACAATTAGGTATATCTGCTTGAGGAGATTTGAAAGGTTTGGGGAAAGCTTTTGTTGTTGTTTTGGGATGATTTCTTTTTTAACCAGCAAGGCTTCAGGAACCTGCTTGAGAGCCTGGCAGCTCAGCCTGCAGTAGTGCAGCTGAGGCAAAGGTTTAACAGAGAGGTGGGAAAGGACAGGAACAGTCAAGGGAAGAAGGAAGCTCAGCTGAGTTACGCAAACGTGTAGTTCCACCAGGAGTCTATGGACTTATTTCTGGCATCCAGTGCTTGGCCCTGAGGGTGCCATTAGGCTCTGCAAGCTCCTCTCACCCAGTGACTCCCTGCCTGCCCTCAAAGCCAGAGCCACCCTGGGACCAGGGACCAGGGTACTGTGAGAGGGCTATACAGAATGACCTGCTGGTCCCCACTCCTCCCTTTCTGCTCCAGAGCTGCATTTATACTCAGGTCCTTGCCTGAGGTTCTTGTCCATGTCTCTGCACTGACTGTGCACCTTGCTGACCCTGACCTTGATTTATTTCTAGGCTGTCCCTGGACCTATCCCGTGCCTGTGGACCCACAGAGTGATCTGGATTGCAGCTGACCCTGGTACTACCAGTGGATCTGTTCTGCTCTTCTTGCTGGGGTAGCACGGGGCTGCTGCGTCCTGTGCGTGTGAGGGCACGGCCATGCTGGCCACACTGTCACCCACCCACACAGCTCTCCAGAGTGGTCTATCTGGCTCTGCTGTTCCATGACATCCTGTTTCCCAACAGATGCAACAGGTCCAAGTTATCTCTGCTGAAGGCCGGTTCTTGTCTGTGCAGTTGTCTCCTTTAGCCACAAGACATGATACTTTTCTAGCTGTTATAAAACCCCTCATCCAGGTATTAAGGTAGCTCCAATAAATCACTGGTTTTATTGGCTTGTTTTTATTTTGGCTCAGTTTGGTTTAACCTTGGTTTTGGTGTGAGGGACAAGATAAAAAGGAGTTATTAAAGTCAGCAAGTCACTTCTTAGATCCCCTTAGCTGCAGTGAGAATCTTCATTTAAGGCTGAATGAAAGCTCCTATGCAGGTATGAAAGTTCTTTAGTCCCAAACTCAGCTTAGTCCTTAATCACAGAAATGAACTGAAGGAAGACTGACTGAATTTACCAACTGATGATTAAAGTACTTCTGTTCAAATTAGTATTTCATTAGTTATTCAATATAGATCAGGTGCAACAAGAGCTCATAAGCTAACTCTGTAATATACCTAATACATGGTAGAAAGCTAGGGCAGTAATACATAAGCAAAGAAGGCTGGATTAATAAATGCTTCTGAAGAGAGAGAGCAAAGTCTTTTAAATTAAAAATAAACATTATTTTCTCTATTTTTTTCTGCCAAACCTCTAACTAAACTTGATCTAAACTCATAAACTATTCCAGTCAAACTTGAAATTATATTGTGCAGCAAATAAAAAATCATTCATTTTCTCCTCTGTGTTTTTAAGATTTCACTGCTGCTGAAATAATCCTTCATAAATACACCCCCCCATAAGTGAAACTTTCCTCTCCAGCAGTAGCTGCAGGTGGCAGCTGTGTTAAACCATTGGCAAGGACTCTGGTACATGATTCCTTCTCAAGTAATCTGAGGAAGTTATTAGCCCAGCCTCTAACCCCTGCCTTCCCTGCAAAACACTTTTACAGGGGCAGCAGAGCAAGCAGTAGGTCTGCTGCTGAGAGCAGGTCTACTCATAACCAAGGGAAGAAATTTAACCTATCGCGTATTTCTGTTTTAAACGTCAATCACCAAGCAAACATATCCCTTGATGAACTCAGGCAGTAACTTCAGCTGGAGTTGGTAACTGAGTTTATAATCTTCCCAATCACTGTTCCCAAGTCCAACACAAGTTCTGTAGGTAGGGTAAAATAACTTCACATCATCAAGTAAGCCAGCTAAGAGAAGTTAATGCCCTTCATGTGATGCAGACTCTGATCATTTGTCTACTCCTAGCCTGTTTTCAGTGGTGTCCAAGTTAGTTGTTTTTATTTTGCATGGCAAGGACTTGGGACCTTCCCAGTCCTTGTGGGCAACCACCAGTTGTTTTTATTTTGCATGGCAAGGACTTGGGACCTTCCCAGTCCTTGTGGGCAACCACCAGTTGTTTTTATTTTGCATGGCAAGGACTTGGGACCTTCCCAGTCCTTGTGGGCAACCACCAGACTTTCAGCTGAGGTTGTTGAACAGCATAAACAAGAACAGACCATGATCTTGTACTTTCTGATGTACCAGCACTGTTTCTTGAATGACTGCAGAATAAGCCAGTTCAGAGAGTCAAACTAGCCCTTTGAAAATAATAATAATTTTTTAAAAATGCATTTGGAGGGACTTTTGTCTCTCAACTGTTTCATCCTGAAGTGCATGAAGGTGCTGGTGCCAGTGAAAGAAAAGGAATGGAAACATCTTTCAGGAGCTGCCAATAAAGGCAGAACCATGGACACATTGACTTAGACTGACTGAAATTGTCATAGGACTGTCCCCTCTGGGGACAGTAATTTCCAGCTGCAGGCACTGGCCTCTTAATAAAACAGTAGTACAATCACTTGTGATTCTGTGACTATAACCCGAGGTTAATGGCTGACATTAACTGAGTCATGGTTAATGTCATAACATAGCTTGCATTCGGTATGAATGACAGCAATTTTAGGAAATGTGTGTTTGAGGCAAGTAAACATTTCCAGTCCAGGTCTCGATTAAGTTTCTTGTTTAGTAGCCATGATAAAACACCGTCACATATTTATTAATGAGGCTGATGGATATGAGCACTAATGAAAATGGACAGGTAGGTAATGAGGGAGGTACAGTCAGAACATAAGATTAAAGTCAGGTACAATTAAAGTTCAGCTCCCTAGTCAAACACAGCTCCTTTGGGGCCCTAAGTAAATCATTTATGCACAGCCTCTCAGTTTTTAAAGAGAGGATAATAATATTCATTTTCTTCACAGATACATCTTGAGAGTATGAGCAGTTTTGCTGTATTTTTTTCCTTAATTCTCAGAAGTGCCCAGTAGATTACCAATACCATGATTATGATACTGGGCAGAGTTGGAGACAAACAAATGCTGCATAAGTTTCTTCACAGATCTCTGTGCATATTGCAGACATCTTTAGCCCTTATCAGTTATGCTATTCCACTCTAAACTTAAGACAAGCTGCCAGTAAATTATGTGCTACCTGTAGGAGTGATGCCACATCATGAGACAATCTGTGCCTCTCTAATGCAGAGCTGCCTTTGAAGATCACATCTCTGGGAGTGACTTGAAAGGCTCGGCAGACAATGGCAGCACAAATGTCAGATATCCAGTAAAGGAGAAAGTAGAATGCCTGTCCTACCAAAGCTTGTAAAACAGAACCAAACAATGCAGACAAATTGCAGGATAAGGAGAGGAAGGAGGGAGTCAGTGAGAGGGAGGAAAACCACTACATCAAGCCATCTGGATTAAAACCAGATCCATCATTCTAAATTGGTGCTTGAGTGCTGAGCAAATGAGCCAGAGGAAAAAGAAAATCTGTGTGTTTGTGTAGCTGCATCATAGGGCATCAAGGAAGTGCTGGTTTACATTCTAGGCAGAGGAAAGTCTGTGCACAATCTATTATCTCTGGCTGATATTATGAAGCTGTTACTAAGAAGTGAAGTGTATTTTGGGATATCCCCATGCACATGTACTGCTGACCAAGGTCTGCATTACAATCTATACAGAACTTAGGCAGCAGTTAGTAATTAAATCTTAATGGTTATCTGCTGAGATGAAAACACTTGGGACAAAAGAAACAAGTTTAAGAGGCTCACCATTCCATAGAAAGAGGGTTTGGAGCCAGGAAGGGTTACCACAGGCAAAATAAAGATATGGAAGACAGGGATAAAAAAAAAAAAAATTAAAAAATAAAAACAGGGAGATAGTGAAGGAAGTAAAGAAAGAAGATCCCTGGGGACAAGCCAGGAGTTAACACATGAGCTGCAGAAGCAGCTTAGGTTGTCACAAAATGAAAAGAAACTCACACTGGGAATATAAAGAGGAGCTGTTATTTTAGGCAGGTTTGAAGATTTTCTTGCTCTATTTAGCAGAGAATAAAGATAATTTGTTTACAGCACCACACACACCTGAGAAATGAGCTGCAGCTCAGCATGTTCATGCTAGTTAGAAACTGGGAAAGGGTAATCTGAAGTAAGGACAAATCTCAGGGACTAAAGTTAATCCTAGGACTATACAGATTTTGTCCAGATTTCAGGGCTTAAGGCACACATATTTTAGTGTCTGGCCAATGTCTAGCCAGGCAGCTTAACCAGATCTAAGTCACAGGGGCTATTTATACATATACATGCCTTAAACAACTGAGCCTGCACTTTGCCTTGCTATGGCATCTAGAGTAATAGAACTGTCCCTAGACCATGTTTCATTGTGTACCAAAGTCTGTCCAGCAAACAGGTGAACCCATGTAGACAGCAATCCGTTTCTCTTCTTTCACAGCATTTTCTCCACAAGTAATCTGGCTTTTGGTAATGAACCTGCTAGTCATCTTTTAAATGCAAAAAGCAGTAAATGCATTTCAAAAACTTTTGTTTTGTTTTGTTTTGTTTAGTTACTTCTGCAGCATTATTCCAACTGGTGTCAGCTCAGGTGCTTGGACTCAACAGTCCGTGAGAAGAGGTCCTGCAAAGTTCACAGCTCCAGGAACAACAGTGAAATCACAGAACCACACAATAGTTGGGGTTGGAAGGGACCTCTGGAGTTCCTCTAGCCTAATCACCCTGCCAAGGCAGGATCACCTAGAGCAGGTTACACAGGAATGCATCCGGATGGGTTTGGAATGTCTCCAGCAAGGGAGACTCCAAAAAGTGGGAGGGAAGGTGCTGTTTAAAAGCACTTCACTCATCAACTATGCCAGTCTAAGGCTGGAAAGGGATGTGGAGAAAAAGTTTTACCCACAAGGATACACTTAACCTTTGTGACACGGAATAATTACTGCTATATGCTCTGTTATCTTTCAGATTTTTTACTTTACAGTCAAATCTGGTTGAAATTACCAGCGGGTTGGAAAGTTTGAGAGAACACTAGTACACACTGCAGCCATGTAACCAGTACTGCCTTAGAAATCTGGATACAAACATCTTGAAATTACCTTTTCAAGGATGTACACAGAATCCTAATTTGTATTCTTTCTTCAGTTAGACCTGTATCAAAATAATCTGATATATAGTAAAGATTGCTGTTTTATTCCTCATTTTAATTTCTATTTCACTTAACCTACTAACCTCAAGGAAAGCTCAGTCCACTTACAGCAGAAGTTGAAAAACACCAGGTGTTTCACTATCTTTGATAGCGCTCAAACTTGCTTAAGGAAGAAATAGTTAATGCCATATCCCAGACTAATCCTGCATTCTCAGGAAAACCCTCCTTTTGGTGATTTTCAGAGCTGCTAAAAGGAAATAAATACTTAATACTTTGAGCAAGTTGGTTTGTCACTTAAAAATCCATTACTACCTTCAGAAAGCAGCTCTTAAAATCAAAAGAAAAAATCAGCTTCTAAAATCAAATTGGAGACAGACCTTGCTTCTGAACCTGTCAGCTTGCAATATCTCAGAACTGAAAATCCTTGCAGCCCCAGAGTCATCATATCATTCTAGCCCGATTCCCTCCGGAAGCAAGGCTTGAACAGTTCCACTGTGTACAAGTGTGTATACACACATTTGAATCCTGTGGCTCACCTCAACTGTGAAGAAAGGTAGAAAGCTCAAAGATAATTTTCTACAAGTTTCTCATAAGCTGGCAGCAGAGAGAAACTCTCTGCATGCTCTGACAGATCCAAGAGACCACTTGCAACACGAAAGCTCACTTTATCAGACTTCAAGTAATCCACACTGAAGGATCACTGCAGCAAAGATCCCAATCAGAGCTCCTGAATGACTAGAAAATACAAAATCATTAGCAAAAAGTCCAGCACTCTCAGAATAACTTGTTAAAAGTAAAATAGCTCCATAAATAGACAAAGAGCTTGAGCATCCTCTGCCTCCTTTCCTGTTGCCGGTTGGAGTACTGCCAGGAAAAAAACAAAAAAAGAATACCTAAAAACCAATATAAGAACTTCAAGCAGGTTCCACATTTGTGCTTTTGTGGTTTCAAACAGCGTGGTGCTCCCAAATGTAAATAAACATATTTTTAGCATTATGTTTTATTTCTTTCCTCCTAAATGTGACATAACAGTAAATGGTCATAGTCTATAAAGTACATGCAAACTTTGGAGCCATAGCGAAGAGCATGGGGCTACTGGAAACTGCTGGCCAAATTACTTTGTTCAGAAACATGCATCCTAGACAGAGGCATGACTCATATCCACTGCCATCTGTTAGACGGAAATAAGCCATCTTTGCCTCATTAAGGTAGAAATGATCCTCTTTTGTAGTCAAAGATGACCTACTGACCTGGACCCCAACAGCTCAGATCAAGCAGGGTGGGACAGTGGATGGTGTTAGAACAGTTTCCTTGCCACTCTCAAAAATTATAACTTAACCAAATTTCCACCCTCTCCTTCTGAAATAATTCCTGCAGGTCACAGCATTAGGATTCATTACCCTCCCTTCTGTCCTTGGTTGAAGGCAACTAAATGGCATAAACTGTAGGAAAGCATCCCTAATCATAATAAATCCTCCTCTTTCCCGGAGCCTGGTGAAAATCGCCTAGATATGGGAGTGATGGGAGGTGGGGTTCACAACATCTGTCAGGCCTAAAGACCAACTCTGTGGGTGTTTCCAAGGTGTCAGTATTCAGACAACAGGAAAAACTCTGTCAGCCCCCATGAGGAACAAAGCCAGAGGATCACCTGCTCAGCCAAATTAGGGACTTCCAGGTGCTCCCTGCAGCCAGGGAGCCACAGCAGTGCTGGTGAAGGGCTCCTGCCAGACCTGTGCCACCTGTGAGAACCACTGACCATACAGCCATGGCCATAGGCTGACAGCACAGAGATGGCCTTTGCAGCCAAGAATTCAAATTCAGATTCCAATAAAGGCATATTGTGCTTGCAGTCTGTGTGGGTCTGGGCTAGTTCTGTGTGTGTGTGCACAAAATACGAAGGGTTGTACTTCTCGACCTTCCTCAGTCCCAGCACCGTGTTATCATTTTGGGAAAAAAAAAAAAGTAACACGAGAGTGCTCTTGAATGCACATATCCAGCAAAAGAGCTGACAGCAGCTGTAGGCTGGTAGTACTACAAAACAGTCAAATATATGGAGAAGGATGAAGTTAAGGTTTTTATTCCAGAATTTCCAGTTGTTTCACAGTCTACTTTCCATTTGTGGACTCCAGTTCTGAGCACAGACTGCAGGATGAAATACTAGAAAACACAGCTGCTGAGCTGGGACTGTCTCAAAGTTATGGACTTTTCTATCATCACAGGTACAGCATCCAGTTTTCATAACATCAAATGGCTTCAGCAAGCAAATATACATTCTGTTGTTGCAAATTCTGCCAAGATTACCTCCCCCTGAAGATAAATTTCATAGCCATGGCCAAAGATCCCTCAAAGAAGATCCCTCCTGTCTAATTCCTGAATAAAACAATAGAGACACTATAAATAAAAGGTATCCAATCTTTACAACTTAATTTAAATGCTGAAACATTAATCTTCCTTCTTTTTCTCTAAGACTGGTGAATTATGAGACCAAAACATTTCTCTCATTCCCCACCCTCACCAACCACCATCTCAGGAAAAAAAATTGTTTATATCTGCATTTTACAAAACACCTGAGCTGTGCTGGAGTGTGTCTGACTTGATGCAAACAAGCAAGCACAGCATGGTGCCTACTTCCTAGCAGTGTACAGCCTAATTAGATGGAGATCCAAAACTTCTTGTCACCTCCTGCACCAGGGGAACTTCTTTCTAGCTCTTCACAAAGCAACAGCATCCCTGCACATCACAAAAGCAATGAGCTAAGATCTCCATAAATATGGGAAGAATGGCTAAAATGGTTTTGAAAATTCAGTATTAAATGCAAAGATATTGAATACAGCAGGAGTCTCAATGTGTTTGAGGGTTTTGGGCTTTTCACCTTGCCTAGGCTGGAATTTGAAAAAAAAATGGGATGTGAATATACCAGAAAACATGGGAGTTTTTCAAATTGAAAGCCCCACAAAAATGTTTGAAAAATTGCCAGGGACAGTTTCACTTTTCTTTTATTGTCCATCAGACCTTTCCCGTTATTGTCTTTCAGAAGGTGAGGAGACACGATAGATGAATGAAGAGGCATTGCGGAAAACATAGTTATTTGTTTTGTTTTACAAAGTTGCAATCTTGTTGTTAGAATTAGCATAATTTTAATTAGGCATAGACAGAAGTCAAAAGAGGGCTCCCAGCTGTGCTTGCAGGGAGATGCTGTACCTGCTAACTGTGGGGGATTTGCACGTGTGTGTGTTTAGAAATGATCTGCAACCATTTTGAAGCCTTCTTTCTCAAGTCTGACATCCCTGCAATGATATCCAAACAGAAGCTGAGTTAGCCTGAGTCTGGCAGGACATGTCAGTGAGATGGATGAAAGCTATCTTGGCTTAGATGAAAAATCCATGACTGATATCAGGAGACTTTTTTATGAACTCCTATACTGATTGCTGATACTAATACTCTTTTTCACTATTATTTTCCTTATTAGAAAAGCTCTCATTTTCTTCATCTTGTAGTTTTTTGGGCTCACTGTTCCAGAGCTGAGCTTTTTTCTTACATGTAGCCATAAATTGTTGCTGGCTGACTGCAGTCACATCTTTAAAGCTCACTTCTGCAACTGCAGAAAGAGCTAACCGCTCTGAATACCTGATGTTCACGGGGGTTTAGGTCTAAACTGGTTTTCCAGCCCTTTAGGCACAAACATTTGAAACATTTGTTCCTTAAAATGTCCTTCTAGTTGAATAATTTTAATCATAGAGTTTGGAGTAGATTTCTCTTTTTTTCCTTTTTTTTTTTTCCTTTTTTTTTTCTTTTCTCTTTTTCCTTTTTTTTTTTTTTTTTTTTTTTTTTTTTTTTTTTTTTTTTTTTTTTTTTTTTTTTTTTTTTTTTTTTTTTTTTTTTTTTTTTTTTTTTTTTTTTTTTTTTTTTTTTTTTTTTTTTTTTTTTTTTTTTTTTTTTTTTTTTTTTTTTTTTTTTTTTTTTTTTTTTTTTTTTTTTTTTTTTTTTTTTTTTTTTTTTTTTTTTTTTTTTTTTTTTTTTTTTTTTTTTTTTTTTTTTTTTTTTTTTTTTTTTTTTTTTTTTTTTTTTTTTTTTTTTTTTTTTTTTTTTTTTTTTTTTTTTTTTTTTTTTTTTTTTTTTTTTTTTTTTTTTTTTTTTTTTTTTTTTTTTTTTTTTTTTTTTTTTTTTTTTTTTTTTTTTTTTTTTTTTTTTTTTTTTTTTTTTTTTTTTTTTTTTTTTTTTTTTTTTTTTTTTTTTTTTTTTTTTTTTTTTTTTTTTTTTTTTTTTTTTTTTTTTTTTTTTTTTTTTTTTTTTTTTTTTTTTTTTTTTTTTTTTTTTTTTTTTTTTTTTTTTTTTTTTTTTTTGTTTTGGTTTGGCTTTTTTGGTTTTTTTGTTTTAAAATTGTATAAACACTTGTGCATGTATATGAAATGCTACTGCTGTAGAAAGTGTCACCATACAGTCTAGTGCAACTTATCAAATCCAGGCTGTCTGGCAGTCAATTTCCAGCACATCATGTTTGTCTTGTGAGCTGTGACTACAGCCCATATAGTTTTGATTTCTAGATCTCGTGACTGACCACATACAGCTGCTGTTTACAGAACTGCCATATTTAGGCAGAGGGTGTCAAAGCAAACCTTCTTATGCTATAAAGATTGCCTTGCAAGAGTTTAATCAGGGAAATAAAACAGGAGCAGACTGGAAAAAATGTCTAGATCCTGCAAATGCTCTGTGTTAAAGAAAGCAATAAGCACATATACCATCCACCTACTCACTCAGACATGTGGGTACACTTATATACTTAGGTGTATATATAGAAGCACACTTCTATGATCATTGAAAAAAATAACTTTAATACTCATGAATTTTATTCAGTAAATAGCATTCATAGTCAGGTTACAATCTGTCAATTAAGAAAGTTGTTTCAATATATTTTGCTGTCAAAGACATATAAATCTCACTTGTAAACAAATCCCTCTTTTATTTAAGAAAATTTCTAAGAACTGCTGCTTTTACTGAACCTTTTTTATGCCAACCCTTTTATAATAGAAGGGTACAGTAAGTATCCTAAACTAACAATTATAGATGACAAAATTCTCTTTCATTATCCAGGATAATAAGCAATTTTCATTCCTTGGAAACAAGCAGACTCTACAGCAAGCCCTCAACAAATAAAGAGATGCATAATAGATGCTAGGATCATATAATGTTTCTCTTAATTTCAAGGTTTTTATGGATGACAAAATTATACTGTGGATTGAAGATTATTTGGAACAGAAAATAAGATATCTTAAAGTAAAATCTTTAATTTTATTTTAGAAATACTATTATGCTTTCAAAAAATGATACTACCTTGAATGTACTGTCAGAAGAGGTATTGGAATTTGCAGTTCTGGAGGTGTGCTTTTGTTCCTTTTTAGATGATTATAAAAGCATCTATGACTCGGAGCTCTCACCTGCAGTCACAGACATTTTTCTAGCATGGCCCATGAAATTAAACAGTGTCTTTACCAAGCAAATTTGACAGAACAAAGAAATATTAAAAAA
>WEKY01012372.1:10021-25229 GCA_013390045.1 Picathartes gymnocephalus | reverse complement strand
AAATCCACGAGAAAATTGCTGATAAACATCAGTAAGAATTAAATAGGAAATAAAATAATCCGCCGGAAAAGGACAGATGGAAGCAGCTAGTGTTGATTATTTTTACAAGTCTCTTACACCCTGTACAAATTTGCCTTAAATGGTAGCTTAGAGCCAAATTGACAGTCTAAGAACATCAAGATGACAACTCATACATTGTTACTGCTTTTAGAAGAAGACAGTAACTAATTTTAAGGAGGTACATGTTATACAGATTCTATCTGGTTTGTCTCACAGAGCTGGTTCATTTCTTCTCTCAGCCCATTTCTGCTGCAAGCCCAAATTCAGGAAAGGATTTATAATTCATTTTAAATAGATGAACAGTGTCCTATGAAGGACATATTTAGTCTCTTTAAAGGAAGGAGAAGGCTAAAGGACTAGGAATGGATTTTCTAGAGTAATAAAAATGTCACATCAGTGCTTCCCTCCACCTTCACACTAACCCCAGACAAACACTTTAGTGCCATCTGAAACTGTATGCATGACTCCAGCTGTGCCATTCTCATCTCCATGCAAAATGGTGGCCTCTCAGTACTTCTCTGATTTGAGTTCTTTTGTCCTCTGTGGTAAAATTGCAGGATGTGCTTCCTCCCTCCAGCTTTGCAGCCACAAGTTTGTAGAAGGACCAAGGCATCAGGTAAATTTCAAGACACATTGTCACGAAGAGAAGAGACACAATACAAGAGCTCTTCTGCATTTCAGAGAACATATGCTTAAATGACATTTCCCCATTACCTAAATATCCCAGCAACAAGTGAAGAAATCCTGTTCCCTTGTTCCCAAATATGTATGTCCATATTACAGGCAGCCTGTCATATAAGTTTTAATATAATTTGCAGACATAAATAATAAAAAAGGTAAAAAAAAAAAAGAGAAGCCCCTCAACAACCAAAGGATAGAAGGCATATTTCATTTGGAAACAGGTGTCAAATCAGATAGGGGAGGAGAAAGAATGTGTCCAGGAACAGGATCTGCAGAGATGAAAAATCTGTTCAAAAAACCAGCAAATACTATAAAAGCTATCAGATACACTGCTTCTAGTGCTGGCAAATATAAAATGAGTTGGTATTCATTTTACGTGCATCTCATGGTTGTTGCACACTTAAAAATCACTCCCTCTACTCAAACATACCTCTTTTGAAACAAAATTTGTACAGCAACTGTTTCCTAATTTTTTTTCCCAAATAGATGCAAGTCTAAAATGCATCAGAATATAGGAGCTATACAGACTTCAGTACATAATATGTTCTATTGAAACACAATGATTCTTTGGCTTTGACAATTCACTGGGTGTTTAATTATTGTTTGAAGTAGATAAAGGAAGTCTAAAATTCTCTCAAGAAAAACTGTTCCTCCCTTGTTGTAAAATGGTAAAGGACACTAATAATGGAGTATTAAAACAAAAAATTGACAACAATGAAAATACCTACACCTATGTTACTCAAACTCAAATGGTGCTTGTCACTGAGCAGGAAAACAAATTGCACTACTCATAAAATATTTGCTTTACTGGTATGATGAAGAACCTTCTTTTCAAAGGCAGACTGGGATAAACATTCTGGTGAACCTAGTGCAAAATGCCTAGGTTCTTTAGAGAAGCATTAAACAATTAAACAGACTGAGTTTCTTTTGAATTTGAAAAATTAGAAGACAATTCAGGGCCTGTAGCATAGTAGCTGCAAAGTAGGACTATGTCTCAAGTAGGTGATAGACTGAAGCTCAAAACAGGAAACCTTGTGTTTGAAGCATTGGAATGTATTTACACAGCAGTGGCTTACACAACATTCTGCTGCTCTGCAACACCACACCCTTACCTTGTGTAAAGTATTTGGAGGATTTGATAACCCAGAGCTCTGACTGATTTTATTCTTCACACCTGCAGGTCTGCGATCACAGGGAAGTAGTGGGATGGCTGCTGTGGCTCGAGCATTGGGAGGGAAGGATGCAGGTTCTTCAGGAAGGACAGGCAGGGGGAACAGTGAAGGAGTGCCACCCTCTGCATCAGTGATCTGCTGGAGTGCATAAAGCTCTGCCTTGGGATGGATGAGAAGACAACAGAGAACTTGTGGGTCAGGATCAAAGGGAGGGCAGAGGCAGGTGACTTTATACGGGGCATCTGCTACAGGCTGCCAGCCAGGAAGATTGAGTGCCTGAGGTGCTCTACAGACAGAGAAGAGCAACCTCACATTTAAAGCCTCTGGTCCTAGTGGGGAACTTCCGTGGGAGTGTCAACACAGGACAGTCAATCCAGGAGGTTCCTGGAATGCACTGATGATAACTTCCAAGTAACAGAGGAACCAAAGGGGAAAGGTGCTGTGCTGGGCCTTGTTCTCACCAACAAGGAGGGACTGGTGGGGAATGTGAGGTTCAAGGGCAACCTTGGTTGCAGTGACCATGAATTTGTGGCATTTGAGACCATTACAGCAGTGAGGAGGGCTCACAGCAAGCTCCCTATCCTGGACTTCAGGAAAGCAAATTTGGGCCTTTTCAGGGCTTTGCTTGGTAAAGCACCAGGGAATAAATCCCTGGAGGAAAGAGAGGCTCCAGAAAGCTGGTTAATACTCAAGAATCATTTCATCAAAACTCAGGAGCAATGTATCCAAACGAAGAGGAAGTCAGGCAAAATCACCAGGATGCTTCTGTGGATGAACAAGGAGCTCCTGGACAAACTCAAACACAAAAAGAAAGTTTACAGAGGGTGGAAGCCAAAACAAGTAGCATAAGAGGAACACAAAGAAATTGTCTGAGCTGCCAGAGATCGTGTTAGGAAAGATAAAGACAGGATAGAATTAAATGTGGCCAGGAATGTCATGGGCAAAAATAAAAGCTTCTACAGATATGCCAGTGATAAAAGAAAGATTAGGGAAAATATTGCTCCTCTCCAGAATGAAATGGGAGATCTGGTTACCTGGAATATGCAGAAGTCTGAGGTACTTTATGATTCTTTTTCCTCAGTCTTCACCGGCAAGTGCTCCAACTACACTGCCCAAGTTGAGAAGACAAATACAGGGACTGAGAGAATAAAGAACTTTCAGCTGTAGGAGAAGATCAGGCTCAAGAATATCTAAAGAATCAGACAGTGCACAGTGTGACCAGCAGGTCATGGGAGACGATTTTGTCCTTCTGCTCTGCTCTTGTGAGATCTCACCTGCAGTGCTGTGTCCAGCTCTGGGGTCCCCAACATAAGAAGGATGTGGACCTGTTGGAACAACTCCAGAGGAAGATCAGAGGATTAGAACACCTCTCTTGTGGAAACAGGGTGAGAATGCTGGGGCTATTAAGCCTGGAAAAGAGAAGATTACCCTGAGACCTGTGGCGGCAGCTTTTTTTATATTTTGCTTGTTTTTATGATTTGTACTTCTTTTTTTCTTATGCACATATGATTTGTTCCCTGTTTTTCCCCCTCAGTGGTTAGCTCCACCCTACCCTGTGTAATTGTATCCGCCCCTAATGTGCCTGTCACTCCCTTCCCCTGCCTTCCCTCTGGAAATTTCTCCCTACCCTGTTTCCCCATTGGAATTTTCAAATGTATCCCCTCCCCTGAAGGTTCCCTGTTGGGTGGCAGTCAGTCACTCCAGCTAGGGTACCTCCCTTCCCTACACCCTATTGGTCCCTAAAGTCCCCTAGTCCTCCTCCCTTTATAAGTGCGTGTCTACCCTGTGTTCTGGCCTTCGATCCCTGACAACCCTGGAGAAAAATGAACTGCTGGGACTCACATGGGAGGCCTCCCTCTGCTCTTTGCTCTCGCCTACCGTGAGTGTTGCTGTCTGGGGTGCCGAGCGCACCTCCACCCAAGGGCTCGTGCGGTGCCACGGACATCCCCCATCCTCGGCGCGGCGAGCCCCCGCGCAGCTCCGGCCATGTCAGAGACCTAATAGAGAAATTGTGAATTTTTCATCCCTGGAAGCGGTCAAGGCCAGGTTGGAGGGAACGCTGAGCAACCTGGTCTAGTGGAAAGTGTCCCTGCCTATGGCAGGGAGGCTGGAATTAGATGATCTTTAAAGTTCCTTTCAACTCAAACCATTTTATGATTTTATAATTCTATGGAAAGTGACTGGTTTTACCTTTAAATCCATTCCAAATCTTTCAGCTGCTGCAGCAGTTAAGACCTGTTCTTTATGCACCAAGTAGAGCATAGTCTTCACATCTAGACTAATATCTTAAGGGAAAAGGTATCAAACTGCACGACTGAAAGCATTACTAATCATTTATGCATACTGTTTGGAAACAATTCTCAGGTTTGAAAAGTGCCTTTCGAAGAAATACAGACCAAGGAAATGTAATCATCAAAAACAACTTAGACATCACCCTCTTCAAAAATTATAATCATGACATGTAATAGCTCTTGAACAACATTCACATCCCTGTCAGGGGTTTTAAAAGATTGACAAAATGGGATGTGGATATTAATTTTTTTTTTTTCCTAAAAAAAATACACATGCATGATAACAGTTTCCTGGCAAGCTGAGCTTCACAGTTTTTGTCATTTTTTTACAGGCTGTCTTGATTTATAGGAAGTGTTATCTCCAGAATGCAAGCTACAGTGCAAGGGGAATCTCTGGCCATGCACAACTGACCCAGTTCTTTACATGTGGAGATTAAAAGCGAAGACTGGAAAAGCTAACGTTACTCCCCATATCCGGGGTCTGAAAGCTTCACAGCACTCCCAAGTTACGTATCCCAGAAGAAAAGATTCCCCAGGACTAATCTTTCACTTTGGTATCTGTTAAAACAAGAATGAGACCACTTCTGGAGGCTGTTTCTTTCATTCCATATCCAGAGGCTGAAGCGCTGGGTTTGCCCAGGGAGCCCTCTGATAAGCAACCTAGGAAGAGAAAGAACTATGGGAAATACTCTCCTCCCTCTTGGAGACCACCCACACAAGGTTACCCCTCTTCTGACAGTCACACCAGCAGTCCCAGAGCTGGCTGCTTCCTCCTCTGCAGCTTCAGGCAGCGTGGGAGCCAGGCCACTGACTGCCATGGCCTTGCTTCTCCCTCAGGCAACTTCTTGTTTCTCTTTTCTGTTTGTTTGTTGGCTTTTTTCCCAGTACCAGGGGCAGGGCTGAGATGTCAGCAATTCATCACAAGAGAAATATTTGGGCTTCACTTCTACTCTCCCCTACTCTGCTTCTCTTCCTGTGCCCTGGATCCCAGTGAGAAGGGGAAGGGATGGAGAAAAAGGAGTTTCTTTTACTGGTTCAGCGCCCTGACCTTTGCTACAAGCTGGTTTTTTTGCTTGAATAATGTGGATAAGCTATCAGCACAGTGTTTCTCTCCACAGTGGTGGCCACTGCCTCAGACCAACAGACATCCCCCTCCCACCTCAAGCTGAAATCTACATGCAGCGAACTGAAGGTCTCAATAATAACAATGGATATATTCCTCAGAGTCTCTTTTCAAAGCACAGAGAATGAATGAAATCCCCATCTGTTACTTTATATCCTGCTGCTTTAATCCTCTGAATCACTAGCAATGAGAAAGGAAGTGCTGGACATGCGAGAGAGCCATCCCAACTCCTTCCTGCCACACTGCCACGGCTACAGAAGAAAAGCCACTCAAGTTGAAAAAGAGCATGATGGTTACAGAGAAACCTCTGTGAGGAGTTCTTGTCTCTGGAGAGGAGTGACTGGTCTGAAATAACCTGTTGATCTCCAGGGCATGGTAAAAGAAGCATTTGTCTTCTCATATTAAAGATGACTGTGACATCTTTAGAAAAATAATTTGTGCCAGCTCTGAAACATGTGAGGGGAGAGTGTGGTCGCCTGTTGTAAGTGTTGACAGAAAATTGCCAGGTTTTCTTACTTCATTTTTATATTTTGTATTGAAAGAACCTTTGTGTGCATCCCAGAAATGTGACATATATGTGCAGACAAGTGGTGACAGTTGTGCCTTGGTTTCCCCCTGCCACCCTCCTGTGATGTCATTTACTTTTCAGTGGTTATTTACTGGAATTGTGCAATAGGCTCATGTTTCCCTTGCGCAGGTATATCTACTGTTTAGACACCACCTGTAACCGTAATACTTTCAGCTCAGCTTTAGCCTTCAGGCACTAGCAGCTTTTCTCTCTTTAGTAGGGCTGGGAACAGGTGTCCTTTGTTCACTTTTCTGTAGTGTGGAACCTGTGCTACAGGGAGGGAGATGAAGGAAGGGGATGGAAGCTGATTTAGAAGTGAAGTTGTTAAAAGGGAGACTGGTGTCTCCTCTCAGTCCCAGGTGGATTTCCTTTTGTTTAGTCTAACAGAAGAGAATCATATTTCCTGCTCTGCATGCACAAACAAAACTGTAAGAAAACGAAACCTCTCAACAAAGGTGTTGAGAGCTGTGGGCTTGGAGGGAAAAAATGAAACAGGAACAAAACAGCACCCTCAAAATCACAGCTTCCTTGGATGTCACCAAGCATCATAAACAAAATTCTACAGCTAATACAGTGCTGATACACAGGGATATACAGTACTGCCCATAAAATTAGTCATATGTGTTACTGCACAAAGTGGCATGTTCCATAAGAGCTGCCTATTTAGCAAGCTTGATCAAGAGCATTAAATATGAAAATAAGGAAAAATCGTTTAACATTGTTGAAAAGTAATTAAAAATATATTTCACCATATGCTTCCCTGCCATTACTTCATTTCAGCAAAACAAATGCCTGGAGCATTTATTATCCCCCATCATTTTTTAAAGAGGCTAATGTTTCCACTTGGCACAGGAGACACACAGATAAAATGAATCAGCCCTGAAATGTATTGTGTGAAATGCATTTTTCTGAATTTGAAAAGCTTCCCTGTAGTCAAAAAATCCACAAGTATTTCCAATCTCTCAAAATGCATATCTGAAAAATAACAATTTTTTACTCTTTTTGCACTGTAATCTTTAACAAAAAGACTAAAATGCCTTTAGCTTTCTTAGTGTGCTACTCCAGTTGGAGTCAGTATTAGAAAGTACATGTTACTAACATGGCTCCTGAACAGCCTTAGTATTAAAAAAGCAACAACTTTAGTATTAAAAACAACAACAACAAAAAACTTTAAAATATAAATAAAAGTACCACAGTACCTCAAAAAGCTTCCAAAGCACAACTAAACTCTTGAGACTGAGTTCATCCACTGTGCAATTATGCTGTTTCCTGCTCTGTGATGCCAGGCATAAATTTGACCACAGGGTTTTAAAGGATGGATTATAAGAAATTTTATTTTAATTCATGGTGAACAGAGGGAAAAGGTATCTTCTGTCATAAGTGGTGATCCAAAGAGCAGTAGTTTGCAGGGCTGCATTTTGGGATTTATTTTTGAAAGTTATGTATCTCTGGGCAGTTAAAGGCAGGGAGGGGAGGGCAGATGTTATTCTTCAGAAGAAAAATGGATTAATAAAACGGCCACTTAAAAAAAAAAAGAGGGAAAAGTTCTTGTTTGTGTCAAGTGATAGGAGCAACTATAATTAATGAAAATAATATATAAACACAGCTGGATAAAGATGTCCATGCTGTGTATTTGATATGGTAGTTTATTCATTAGTGGCACTGAAACACATGCTGTCTCTCTTTGTCTTTACACCAACTCTTTTTGAGCATGTGAAACTTGACCCTCCAGCCTGTATAACAAAGCTCTGCCATGCAAGACAACTCACTGGCACTGACCTGGCATGTAGCTGTGAGACAAGTGACCTGAGACAGAAATCAAACACAGCAGATTCTTCCTGGGTGACCGGAGGCAAGGAATGCGTTGGAAGTGATGTGAGAAAGCCCTACAATGCCCTGAAATGATCAGAAATAGTCCCTCCCTTTCTGGGAGCAATGAGGGGAGACAGAAGCGACTGAGGAGGAAAGAGTATATTACATTCGTCCAAAAAATCTAGCTTTTTCTGTCGCTTCATAGAAGGAGGCACAGAGGAAAATGTGGTAGGAATCAGGGAAATGTGGATATGGGATTTGGGTCTTTTAGAGGACTCAGCAGGACCAAACTTTGCCATGGTACCGCAAAGCTCATAGCATGTTTTTGCTAGCAAATAAAATGTTTTTCCTTCTCCCTTCTTCTATTCCACCCAATAATGTATTTCAGTTCAAACCCACATTCTGTTCTCATTTGGGAAAAAAAAAAAGAAAGTGCAGTGCTGGCTTCAAATGACATCGACAAATGGAAAAGCTGGATTGAAATGTTTCAAATGAAAACCACAATGGGGCTTGCTAGCCAGGAAACTCTGGAAACTCCCAAGTGAATCATTATCCTTCACTGCTGACCACCATTAAAGAACACGACCAGGAGACAAGTCTAAATGTTATCATTTCATAGTAAAACCATGATAGCTAACAGAACTGTGTGCTTTTCAGCAGATAAAATTTTGTTATGGTTCCACATGACAGAAGCTGGCTTTTCAATTCAAGCTCTACAGACGGGTCCGTTCAGCTCTGGAAGTCCCTTTTTAAGCAACACTTTATCAGGCAAGAGGACAACACTGATTCAGAGAGTAAAGGTGATGGAGCTGGGGAATATAACAGATTTCCATCTTTATCAGTGGGACCAAAGGCCTATGCTGATCAATGACTCCTATCAATATAGTAATGTATTTCGAGCACAAGGGTCATTTGTCCTTTACAGAGGAAAATAATCTGAGCTTGAGTGAGCTTCTTTAGCACCTCCAGCTCATGATTTGATCTACTCTTAAAAGTTTTTTTAGCATTACTGAGCAAAACAGGAATATGAAAAGAAATCACAGTTTAAACCAGAATATGGTGACTTAGTTCCTCAAAGAACAGATTTTATTCTCTACTGAAAGAGGAACAGTTTTTCTAATGGAAGCTGCATTTCCACTTCAGAAACATGCTGGTGTGAATGGGTATAGCTATACTGGTAGACCATTGTAGATGTAAACAATCCCTGTAAAACAAATTAGGAATTTAAGTGCAGATTCTAAGTTTACTGAATGTGCAAACTGATGTGAGATCTCCAAGTTAAAGAAATTCTTAAATGATACTAGATTAACTACTAAAAAATGAGTATTTGACTAGTTCAGTTAGCTGAAAAATCTTCCATTATTTTATTATGCCTAAAATAATCTATAATCTTCTAAAGACTCAGCATGGTGGATTTGTAGTATAAAGCTAAAAAGCAGAGGAAGGAGAAGTGTCAATAACACTCAGCATGGCCACTCCCCAGATTAGCTGTATATGCCTATGAAAGGCATCTCCTATATACCTTCCTGGGATATATATCGCAAGGGCCTTTCAGCTTCCAGGACCCTGATATGAAGTAGTACAAAAAAGCATCATAACAAGCTTATATCTATTCCACATTTAGTGTTCATATTGTAGATATTAATGCAAGATCTGTTTTAATTAACTCATATTTTTAGCTACTCAGAATGACTGAAACTCACTTTTCTCCAGCAAGGATGTATATAATGCTAAGTATAAATTAGCTCTATTTTGAGCTCAGAAACTGTGTGTAAGACTTTTGCTGTCCAGATTTTAAAAAAAAAAAATATATATATATATATGCCAGAAAGAGAATGAATAAATAATTGTCATCTCCTGACAAACATAAAAGCAGAAGAGGAAACACATATGTGATTTGGAAACAGGATTACTCATAAATTCAGAAGTAATAAATCCAATTACCCTGCTTGATTCATCAATAAATGGGAAAGTAGTATTTGTTTTATTATCAAATTAAGTTATTCTTTGGAAGTAATCCACTTAAAATAATTGTTTCCTAGCATCAAGGAAAAGTAATCAGTAAAAAGGAACATAAAATGTCTTTCTACTGCTTTCTGTAAAAGGTTTTTTCACATTTTTCTGAGCACCAAATTAGTCCATTATAAACAGTGGCAGAGAAATTCAAGGAATCCAAGGATAAGTAAATGCTGCTTTTATAACATCTTTTGCTCTAACTGCATGGCACACTGATTTAAAAGCAAAAGTTCTCACACCCTAGATTCAGAATAAAATGGTCTTCTGGGAAGTCTGCAATTCAGCTACTGTTGAATTTTCTGTCCTCAGTGAAGCAATGTTGGTGAAACCTTTGACTGCCAGGGCTGGAGTATTCCCAAAAGCATCTTCTGCTCACAGGACATTACTGTGTGCAGAGTACGAAAATATTGGCAAGTCAGGTTCACCGATATTGGCATAACAAATACAGATTCACCTATCTCAGGAGTAATGGTTTAAACAGAGACAGAGGTAGATGGAAAAGCCTACAAGCTATCTGTTGTGGCTAAAATATACTTCTGCAATTTTATGATTTATGTGACTGGAACATGCAAATGTAGTATAAGGAGCAAAACAGGGAGAAAAATATTTAAAATCTTAACCTTTCTTTTTCTGAATCTCCTTTTTGCAAGGTAGCGATGTCCCCTACAGTCTTTGAACCCTCAAACAGTAAGGCATCTAGAATGCTGTCTCATGTTCAGAGTTTGGTATACAAAAGAATAAAACATCCCTCTGCTTATTGAAAAGGAGATCATCATTTCCACCAATGCAGACAAGGCTTTTATTTGTCATCAAAGAACTGATTTATCTCATGCAGAGTGAGATTCAAATCTTGGATTACGGAGATTATCTGTCAGTGACCAGAAGTTTTTTTGTATTCACTCCGTTCTAGCAAGACTGAGAAGTTTTTCGTCCATCTGCTAGGGAAGTCTCCACTGTGCTCCTTTGTGAAGAGGTGAAACCACTTACATTGCCATGCTAGACACACCAGCACAGAGTTTAACACAAAGCTGTGACTCACTGGTGAGAAACTAATTTTTAAATGAGGAGTTTTCTCACTTTGGATAAGTCACAGTCTGAAGGAGCCTTCTGATAGTGTAAGCATCAAGCAAATGAACAGTTGTAAACAGGAAATAAAGGTATTTCTTCATGGCAATGTCTGTGGAAAACACCATGGTGTGAGAATCTATTTCCATCACCCAGTCACTCCTTTTTCCCCTGTATCCTATGCTTCTAAATTGCTAGGAGCTGCAGGGTTGTACCAGACCACAGTTCTCCAATGAAAGTAGCCATTAGCCCCTCAGATATGCAAGTCGTTCAGCTTTCTACTCTTGCATATATTCAAGCTAGGATCTAGTGTAGAAATGGACAAGCCACAGAGTCCTTTGGAGTTAATTATTTCAGCACAGCAATCTATTTCTGGGTGTCACTAATAATAATGTGGAGGTTGTATGTACTTATCTAGGACTGTATTTTTAGCTGGAAGAGACCCATCTGAAGGCACAGTTGGCTGTCTAAAGCTGGAACAAAATGTCAAACCATCCAACATCTAAAAATATTAATGCAATTGCATGCTGAAAAGTGATAACTGTGTAAGTAAATACAAATGGATGTCGGCTTCAAATTCTGGAATATGCTGTTATATTTTTTTCTTGCAATAGGCATCAATCACTTTAATTTTTTAAGATTCAGTATCCAAATATTTTTGCATACAACAGTGAAATATTTTGGTTTAACTTTGAACACATTATCAAATAATGCATTTGAATATTTAACAACAAAAAAAAGCAACCCAGCATCCTAACACATTGTAATATTTACAAATATTTACATATTCTTTAAAATAATAATTGTATATAAAAATGCTAAGTTTAAAATTTCATTAAAAACTCAGGTGCTAGCATGAGGCTTGGAATTGCCACTATAAACATTATAGAAACATTATATCTGCACATTCTGCTTCTGAGATAGTTTAATCCCACCACTCCTTTTAATGATACTCATTCTAAAATGAGATGGTTGTACTTGAAATTTTGGGGAATCTGAATTCAGTACAGAACTGTTTAGATCCTAATAACCAATGATGTATCAGAACAAAAATCTAGGATAGTCAAAGGCAAAGAAAACCAACAGTGATTAAAATAAATGAACAAAGAACAAAACTCATAGATATAAATTCAATCAAATACCTTTAGCTCCTGTGAAGTCTGAAGCATATCACTATAGCTAATTTTGGGGAGAAAAATCAGAGGAGGAATTCTGCAGTGATTCTAAATAAAGTATACTGTGAGCACAAGGATTAACCGTGGTGTACTATGTAGAAAAATAATCTATTTTTGTCATCTGGATTCTATGAGACCCATATTTTTCAGTTCCACTATAAGAGCATTTCTGATATTATTTCTCCTCTTCACCACACAGACATGATTTTTCACTGAGAATTCACTTGAATAACAGATCAGAAGCACCTCTGGAGTGTGTACACAGCAAGACTGTACAACCAGGGAGGAGTATTTTCTCTTGCAAAATTCTAAATTCTGTAGTCCTCCATTATTTCCTCACAGGAAGACCATGGCTCTTACTCTTTAAGTTATGCTATGGACAGAACTCAGTGTTGAGGACAGTAGCAATAAGAGACTGAATCTAGAGAGTGAGGACCTGGGTCCCTTAACTTTTGGGGGTCTGGGCTGGATGTATCTCTGCTAATAAGCTGGAAGAGATCTGTCGTCCTAGATCTTGTTATGTGCCCCTCCTGCAGGCGAACTCCAAACTGAGGAAGACCCAGACTGCTCCGCAACTTTCCTATTCATGATTTTCTCAAAAAATGAAAACATGGTTGTGACTGAGGTGGGAAGTACTGATGGTTGCAGTTTGTGTGCAGAGGTGGAAATCAAAGGACCAGAACCCAAAGGTAGAGCCTCTGTGACAGGGCAGGCATTGAAGCAAATAATTAGAAGCAGTTTTGGGCAGAAAAATCTAGCCTTTTCACACCTTACTTTTAAAATCTGAAATCCTCTAAAAAGGGATTATTAACCTAAAAGAGTTAATAGTGTATTTATTAATATTTCCATTATTTGGACTTCTGCTAGGCCACTCTTATTTCATATATATAGACAAATCCCAACAGGGTATGTGATCTTAGGGCTTCTCATCTCTAGCTTGTCACTTCACTGAATTGGGCAAACAGAGCAGCAATTAATAAAATATGAGATTTGTGTTTGAAAGGAGAGAAATTATCAAGGCAGACTCAATATGCACAAACATTTTTGTTAAACAGCAGTTTACAAAACCCTGGGTGATACACAGAGCAATGAGTTTTACTGCCAAAGGTTAGGTTCTGGGTGCATTCATCTGTTCAGACTTCATTATTTCTGAAGCACTTTGTGGGACAGAACCTGCCATCATTCTGTCTGAAGGTGGCCCCCTACAAGGGTGGAACTCATGCCCAGAAGACATCAGGAAACTTAGAACCTCGGTGCTTTCGGAAACCAATGTGGCACTTGTCTTTTACACTCCGTCTTTCCTCAGAAACCCACACAGAGCAATCTCATTTTTCCCACCAGCATGGAGGAAGCAGATAGTCACAGAGATCCCTTTCTGTCTGTGATGAGCAGCTGTAGGTCCACAGGTGTTGGGTTTCATTTGGCAGAGCGCGCCATTGTATCCTCTGTTAAAAGGTGCTGAGCTGGGGTTTGATGTGCTGTTGTTAAGTGGCACAGCTCCATTTGCACTTCTTGGAGGTCTGGACCGGTTTCGCTGTCTGGGTTTGTCCTTTTGCTAGCTGAGCTCAGTGAACTTAGGTTCATACAGAGAGCACAGGCTTTGAAGTTATTTGAGGCAGGTGTCAATGTTATCATCAATAGCACTTCTGACACATGACTTCAGCTGGGATTCTAACTGCATTTTTGCCAATACACAATCCTTTAACTTCCTCTAACTTAGCATAATTGCATTACAGGAATTTCAAGGAGTTCTTTGAACCAAGGTACAATTAACATCCTTTCAAAGAACATTCCCACCCAGCATTTACCCTAGGTAAACTTCCTTTCTGAAGAAAGTCTGTTTAAGTGTAAATCAGCTTTTTCACTTGTGGAAAGAGTTTCCAGTTTCTTCTCAAATACACTTTCACACCAAAACCAGTCTGCAAGACTTTGCATATTATGAGGTGCATTTTTACCTAGAAAGCAGATAAAAGATGAAGTTAATTTTAAAGATGTACGTGATTATTAGCAAATAAATCTCTCCCTCTAGATTACTAACCCATGAATTCAAAAAAGAAAAGCTACTGATAATGGATTCCTAGGTAAAAGATATCATTGGTCTTCCACTTCAAATCTGATTTTTAAATTGTCTTGAGAAATCCTTACTGCAAGCTTTGGCTGATTGGAAAACAAAGAGCAGCTGTAGAAGACAGATGAAAACTAACCTGAATAAAGCAAAGACAGGATTATTCTGTCCTCTGTCCACTGTTGAGCAGAGCAGAATTCAGCCTTCAGAGCTGTCATTTTAACACCCCTATATAGCACTAAAATATAAGTTTAGAAAAATCCAAGTGTTTTAATCACTACACAGTGTCATTTAGGATATCATCTGCCATTAGCTAATCATGCACATCCTCTTCATTTCCCTAAGTCAGGCACTGCTACTGAATGGGAGAAGATAAGAACCCTGATTTAAAAAGATTTTTAGATAACAATGTTTAATTTCATCATTATTTTTAGGAAAGAAAAACCTCTATAAGCCTTTTAAATAACAACCCACAGTCCTGTGGTAACAGGCTGGCAAGTGTAGGTGAAGGTACTGTGCTATAAGAAGCTTTGAAATGTCATAACAAATTCTTTCCTTTCCATCTAATCATGCTGTGCTCAAGCCATGTAATTTCCAGAGGCAGCTCATTCGTGTGCTGTGAACATTTATGAGTTTATACATCATATAGTATTTATTAGAATTTGGATAGAAACCCAAGAGTTTTAATGTTGAAGTTGTATCACAGTTTGATAAACACACACACAGAAGAGCTTGAACCACTGCCTCTTATTTTTTTCTCCTTGGATTACCAAGGATTAACTTAATGATTTCTGTAGGGGAAAAAACCTTCATAAAAGGAAAAAGTGAAGGAGAGAAGAGTTTTGGTCATATTTAAACAAAAGAAATCATTACTAATAACTAAGTAGAAGTGATGAAAATATAATTTCCACAACTTAGAAGTTCAGTTAAGGTTGTTTTTTCCTGAGCCAAATGTTCAGCCTTTAGATGTTTTTGCATTGGAGATCTAATTAGTTTCATCTCTTTTCAGAAATATCTGATGCTGTGATTAAAATACAACCTCCTTTATCAAAGGTTTTTTAGTCAGGAAAACACCGTTCATGGATAACACATAACAACCTTTTGCTCCCTCAAAATATCACTTACCTGTCAAGCCAGGGTCACACGTTTATTCCTGTAAGGGAAGGTGGGTGCCATTGGA
>WEKY01012368.1:0-11380 GCA_013390045.1 Picathartes gymnocephalus | reverse complement strand
AAACATAAATATTTAGTGTAATATAAGGACAAATTAAACAAGTGCGTATTGCTCAATTTCTCAAGTGACGTTAAAAATCAATACCAGATAGATGTACAAGACAAGAAATGTCCCAGAAAAAGATCTACACCAATTCAAAGGCTCAAAAGAAATAACAAATATATAATGGTAACTGAAATGCTCAGGGAAAAAATAAATGCAGACAAGAACTGAAGAAGAAAAGGAGACTGTTTCTTATATGAATTTTCCTCCAGCCTTACAGATAAATTCTTAAAATCTGGGATATTTCCAGAGGAAAAGTAAAATAAGTATGTCTAAGGAGATAGACTAACATGCATGCAGAGATTGACCACATGGGTATCAAATACACATTTTGAATATCTGAAAATAATAATGGACCTCTAAATCCACACATTTCATCCCTTGAGTTCTGCACTTATCAGGTCAGGATGATTTGTAGATGCTTCATCTGGAGCACTGTAGGCTACAGCAAGGCAGGGCCTCCCTGGCCAGAGACCCTGGCACTCCCTGCCCTGGGACAGCACAGGTGCAACTGAAGGTACAAGGGTTTTCTCCTCTCTTCCTCAAAAATGCACCTGAAGGCATGAATAGTGGTGGAAGCACTTTCCTTTGAGACAGGCTGATTGTTTAATGCTTTCTGAGGAAGAAACTGAACTTGGATCCTAATTTGTGAGCGGGTGAACTCTAGAATCTGAGAGAAAAGGTGAGCAGCATTGTCATTTTCTCCATTAACTTAAAGAAAGGGAGACTGCAGAAAAATACAGCCTGTTTCTGCAGATATGTTTTTGGCACACTGCAAAGAAACTTCTTAGGTTAAGTCTCAGAGTCAATTAAAGTGAAGGAATGTCTGTTTCTGGGGTTCCAGCCATATTTAGAAGGAAAATAAGTAATAAGATGGCTACATAGACATCATCTGCTCTAAGCATCTACAGAAGCACAAGCCTATGTGCTTAGGGATTTTAAGATAGAACAGGGAGCTCCTTATTGAATTTAGGCTCCACAAAGGTTAAATAGTGGCTGAATAGATTTAGATAATTTGTATCTACTCAGCTGTTGTCTTAGGTGCCTAAATCCTTTCCTGGAACTGGACCAGGAGAGAGCAGAGCATTGTGCTGTTAAGTGCTCTGCTTTTACAGAAAATCAATGCCAAGCTACCATATTTTCATTTAGAAGATCCTCCCCCAGCATTTGTATAGCTCGTCATTATACAACTAATTGGGCACATTATAAATGCTTAAAGATATCAAAGGGCCTTAACAAGGAGGAAAACGCAATTATTTAGTTTAGTAGAAGAATATGAAAATCAGATGAAAATTCATGTATGTAGGAACTATTGAGAATTAACTGTATTCAGATGAGGAACTGCTATGGACTTACAAAAATGGCAGAAACTTCAGCATTTTTGTTATTTAAAAAGAAAATAAACATATCACTGATAAGTAGGAGGAACATGGTATTGCTAGGCAGCTGTATTTTATGTCATCTTTTCCTCTTAATTATGTGACTTGATGCAATCAGCTCTCTTTTCCATTTTGAATATGTGATTTTGAAGCAATTAGTAATTATCAGAGAAATCTGTCATGGGGTTTCTCTTTTCTTGCCAACAATTTCTGAATTATTGGGTTTTACTCATTTGGTCCAGGATGGTAAATGCCTGCCTTGGACCTTCTGAAGATAATATTTTTCTCAGAAGTAAATAAAGTAACGAACATAGAACTAGGTGAGGTAACACTTTTTGTAAAAGTGATAAAGCCTATTACACAATCAATAGCACAAATGCTTTAAAAGGGAACATCCATTATCTTCTCTTAGGATCCAAGGGAAAGGAAATTTTGAGCTCCACTGTTCTTCAGATACATTTCTCCATACTTTGGGAACATTTTACATTACAGAAGGTTGACCAACAAGCACTAAACTCTGAGCACTGATCTTTGCTCACAAGGTCAGGATCAGAGCCACACCTCATGAAAAGCAAATCACTGAAGTCTAGTCCACTGTGGGATCTCATTTTCCTTATTTCTCTATAAAATAATTGGGTTGGTCCCAAAAGCCAGCCATATCCTGGGCTGCATCCAAAGTAGCAGGGGCAGTAGGTCAAGGGAAATGATTCTGCCCCTCTAATCTCCTCTGGTGACACCCCACCTGGAGCACTGCATCCAGCTCTGGGGTCCCCAACATACAGACACGGAACTGTTGGAGCGAGTCCAGAGGGGGCCATGATGATGAGCATGGAACACCTCTCCTGTGAAGACAGGCTGAGAGAGTTGGGGTTTTTCAGCCTGGAGAAGAGAAGGCTTTGGGTAGATCTTATTGCACCTTCCAGTACCTGAAGGGAGTCTGCAAGAAAGATGGAGAGGGACTTTTGTCAAGGGCATGTGGTAATAGGACAAGGGAGAATGAGTTTAAGCTGAAGAAGGGTAAATTTTGGTTAGACATTAGGAAGGAATTCTTTATTCAGAAGGTGATGAGTCCCTCTGAGTCCAGAGCAGTTGTGGATGCCACATCCCTGGAAGTGTTCAAGGCTAGGCTGGATGGGGTTCTCAGTAACCTGGCCTAGTGGAAGGTGTCCCTGTCCATGGAGGAGGGGTTGGAACTGGATGATTTTGCAACCCAACGCATATTCTGCTTCTATGGTTCTATGAAACAAAGGACAGAAAAACTATCATGCAAATAGAGAAAGCCACTGACCTCTGGAGATACAGTCTTTTCTTCAGGGTAACTTCTTTGGTTAAGGGAGTTTTCCACTGGCCAGTTTGTCCAGCAAAGCACACAACTTTTTGAAAAATATATGCATATATTTCAGTACAAATTGTAACAAGAATTTAAGGAAATACATAATTGGCAGGCATTATACACAAACTTGGTTAATCTATTTCACCCAAAATATATTCCCTAGCAAATAACATTCTTATTAAAAAGAAAGAGAAAGAAAGAAAGAAAGAAAGAAAGAAAGAAAGAAAGAAAGAAAGAAAAAAACCCCAGTTTTAGAAGTTATTCCTGTTACAAACACTTTTCCACTTCACATTTTTTCCTACATTTTCTTCAATACACTTTACCTATAAAATTTTTATTTATTAAAGTCTTATCTTTTTACTGAAATACACAATTTTTATAAAATGAAAAATGTGAAATCCATATTGATAAAATATAAAATGGAAAGAAAAATGGGAAATGGGTCAATCTTGAATTCTATTAAATGGAAAGAGCTTTAAAATGTCAGAATGCCAGATGTATTTTGACAGATAAATGTAGTTATATGTATCAATAGTGAAAAGTTCACTATATAGACTTCCAAAAATATTAGCAAACAAAAGAAACAATAACCTTTTTTCCCTCTTAATTTCTCTTTGTTTTAAGCTAAACTTACCTTTTCTTGCATCCTGAGTTAGTAGTTTTGAATGTTTGGAGATTGACAAGCTGTAATCCGTTTGCATTTAAGATGTAGAGTGCACTGTGAGTCTGATAATAAATTATTTAAATGAAAATTACTTCCATTTCCAGGTGATCTTAGGAATCTGGTGAATATAAATTTACACAGGAGTATTTTGAAATCTCTATTTACTCACAGCAAAGGCTTTAAAAAACATTGAATAATAAGAGTCAAAAATGTTAATTCTCTCTCCTCCTATATCTATTATATTAATGGTTTACTAAGCAGTATAAAGGGAGATATTTTCTTCATAAACCCCACTCAAAGACATCAGAGTAACTTCCTGAAGGCAATGAACATTCACTTTCAGACAGGGAGTATTTCCCTTAAAAGATACTTTATTAATTTTCCAAGTAATTACCAAGCTTTTAAGAAAAAATACTCAAATAATCTCCAGGGTTTGCACAGCCTTTTTAACCAGGATATCTGGATGCCTCCTTATTTTTAAAATATTTTTATTTTACTGATAGGAAATAGAGCCTCACAGAAACATAAGTGGCTTTTGGCATCATTGGCTGCAGTCTGCCAAGTGCACTTCTGTCAAATCCAAGCCAACATCTTAAAAGGCCAGGACAAAGCTGCAATGCAAGTGTGAGGATGCACAGCAGCACAGCCACGGCCCCCACATTCTACATTGTGTGCTCTGTTGGAAAACTTCAGCTATGAGGGGCTGCATCTTCTTCACTCCATGCCACACCATCTCTCTCCTCTGAAGGCAGTGGTTATCCTGAGCAGTCTCCTGCTCCGTAGAGGCAGAAGAGCATTTGACACAAAGGTGACAGGCAGTCCTCACAGTAAAGACACGAGTTATATATAAAGGAATGAACTCAGTTTGTTTCTTGTCTTCATAACATTTCTTTTTCAGTAATAACAGGAGGAGGACTGAGATCCGTGCCTACAGTGTTGTTCTCTGCTCTGCCATGCTATTCAGAAATAACAATTTCCCAACAAAATATTAGATGGCAAAGTCCTGGTATAGCTAACTTTATATTATCCCTCCTTTAAAAGACAATAAAACAGAGCAAGCTTGTTATGAGCTGTCAGAACATGTATGGCTGCAGAACCTCTGCTCAGGTGCTTCTGTGCTCAGAGCCTCAGGGCAGCTGGAGTTAGAACAGTCTCAGGCAATGAAAACATAAACTTCCACCAGGAGAACAATTTATGTCTTCTAGAGGACTACTGTCATCAGAAGCACGACATGTTCATGCTTCTTTATTGCTGAATAAATGTAATTTCTAATCAGTTCTGAATATATTGCATAAATTTACATGAACTCTGGCAAATCTTAGAGCTTTCTGTTCACTGTATTATCACACATCTCATGCCAGATATAATATTTGAACTAGAGGCCTGTGGAGAGAGTCAGTCACAGTCTTCTTTAGATTAAAACCCAAAAATTTGGTGTTTACACCTGTATAAATGTTTTTCTTTTTGTTTTCAAGGCTACAAGCAGTTAATTCTATGTTAGTGATAATCAAGACCAATAAATGATTGCTCATTATCTGTCAGAACTAGTCAAATAAAAAATGTCCATTAATATAATCAGGTATTATATCCCAAATCAATCACTAAGCAAACTATTCCATATTTGTCCCTGTTTCATAAATTTTCTGTACATAATAGTCACCAAAAAAAGAAAGAATCAAGACCTGTTTCTGAAAATCTCAGATAAATTATCCATAAATATTTGTTTAATTAACCACCTCTATTACCTGTCATGTCTCCAAGCAGATCTTAAGTATTCCCCTGACTCCTTTCCTAAGCAAATTAATATCTCATTGCACACTTTTTTGTATTGTATGCCGCAGTAACATGATTTTAACCTCTCTTTCTTACCTGTGATCAGGTACCAGTTCAGAGCAAATGACATCCAGTCACAGGTCTTTATTGTCATCCAAATAAAGTTTATCCAACCATGACCAAAGAATACTTTTTCTTCTTTCCTTAGCTCTCTTCCAGCTTCATACAGATTAAAAATACTGTTTTATACATACCTTATAAGGCAAAAAAAAAAGCCAGAAACTCGATGTGTTTAATTACTTTCTGTCTGATGAGTTGTTCACTTTCTCTGCTCAAAAGTGTTTAAATGTGTTTTCCAACCAGCAGTATGGGTATTTTATATGCTGATCTTTAAAGAAAATATCCTAAAATCTATTTTCAAGTCTAAGACAATCAGGACTGGGTCGAGTTAGCTCAGGATATTTCCAGCTCCTAACCTTGGCAGCACCTCTTTGCCCTACTGGAGTGATAAAGGCAGAAAGACTTCATCGTTTCCCACAAATACATAGGTATTTTTATTCCTTCTAAAAGAATATGAAAGCTTCTTTTTTAAGTAATTGGGGGAAGAAACAAGTGTTTCTAGTTCCAACACTTACCCTAAGCAGCTACAGCAACTCAGGGACTCACAGAAACAGGAAGACAGGTGATGAGACATTTCCTGTTCTTGAAATACAGCAGAGGGGACCCTCTGTTGGGCTGGTGATAGCAGGGTTCCCCCAGTGCCTTACTCAGATTTCTTAAGTAGCATCATCGTTTTAAGCACACATAACTTGGGGTTCCTGCTAAAAGAGAAAGTTTTGTCCTCCACCAATTCTTTTTCTAGGTTGATTTCAACCTGAACTGTGAGTACATGAACACTTGTTCTGGCATACGGGAGTAGGCGGCACAGGAGCAAAACAAGAAGACGGAGATGGGGAAGGATGGATTTTTTGGAAACATATATAATTGGTGCCAGCTTCTGAAGCTGTGATGTTAAAGTCAGCACCCCGAGACAGTGGTGCCCTGGAATCATCTCTCTTAGAGCTCCTAGGTAAGATGTCAACAAACTCAATAACTGAGATTTGTTTAGCTACTACAACAAAGAAATGCTTATGTTGGTTTATGAAGGATGAGGCACTTAAGTCCTGTAGGATAATTCCAAAACCTGATGGCCATGCAAAAAATTTCAAATTGTTTTGCCTTAATGCAAAGTGGATATTGTGATGGGACTGTTCTAATGATCTGAGTGAAATCACTTATAGAATCATATAATCATTAAGGTTGGAGAAAACCTCTAAGATCATTGAGTCCAATGAACTGCAACTGCTGTGTTTCAGTGTCAATACAGAGTCATAGATTTCTATCTTCTGATGTTTTGTATGGGGAGTATTCCTATGTATTTTATTCCACCAACATTTTTTAGTGTCTTTCTTAAGGTCCATATGAGCTTTCATGTGGTCATATTTCCCAAGTTTTATTTTTCAATAAAAATTAAAGAATTCAGCCAGGTATCTGAATAACACAAAATGGTACAGCCTTGATGAAATCAGCACATTTCTGATCTTTGGTTCCAGAGAAGGATGCACTTTATAAAAATATACTTTAAATATCTTGTGACATTTAGGGATTTAATGTAGAAAAAAATAGATTTTCCATCAAATTGAGTGGCCATAGAAGAAAAAAAAGCATGAATAATGCTTATAATCCCCTCATATCCCTAATCAGTCAGAGTTTTCAATTGATGTTTTTATTCTTAGATGTTTCAGTGATACCTGACACCACTGAATAACACTCAATTGCTCAGAACTTTTGCCAAGCTGATACAAAAAGTCATTAATTTGCTTACCTGCCCATGTACATGATGTTCCTTCTGGCGATTTTTATTCTTTTTTTCGCATATTCTTTCCATGTACCCTGGGAAATACAATTTTGTCTATTGTTATCCATTGTTTCTATGCTTCCTCTGTGTGAAACACTCTAATTGCACAGTTCAGATTTCACTTATTCAATTGCCCCATTTTGTGATCAAAGTTGAAGTCTATTTATTTTGCCTATATTTTTAATCTAAAGCTAGCTAATATTTAACTCTACAGGTCAAGTAAAACTTTCCTGTTTAATGTTGTCTCACTACGACAAAGCTCAGATGATAATTAAGGAATAGGCATTTACAAGGAATGTCATATTCCACTTTGCAATTTACTTTAGTATTTTCATAGTGGTTAGCATGATTTAACTGGCAGCTCTTTGTGAACTCGTAGTTATTTAACTGAAACTGAGTATTTGATCCGTTTCTTTAAAAATAAAGAATGACCAATGTTAGAGAATATAATTTTCATAGATGTAATGCTGCACTTTACCTAAAAATGTGTAACAATACCTCACAAATAATTTCCAAATTCTTGCCTATTTAAATACCAGATTATTTGTTTATTCACAAATACATTTTTAAAAATGAGAAGAATTATTTGCTAATTTGTTCTATGATAATGGGAATGAAGAACCAAAACAGTACGAACATAAAAAGAAGAAATCTAGGTCATACATAAATACACAACAAGTATCTGAAAAATTTAATTTATGTTCATCCAAGGAAATAGTAGAAATAATCTGGCTATCCCTATCAGCTTGCTGCTTTTTTCTTTCCCACTGGCAGTTTACATAATGAAAATAATGACATGAAATCTAAAATGTACACATCCTACAGAGCCACACCCTTTTTCTTGCTGCCATTTCACAGAATCACAGAATCTGCTGATTTGGAAGGGACCCATGAGGATCACCGAGTCCAGCTCCCTGCCCTGCACAGGACCATTCCCAACAGTCACACCATGTGCCCGAGAGCACTGTCCCAACGCTTCCTGAGCTCTGCCAGGCTTGGTGCTGTGGCCACTTCCTAGGGAGTCTGTTCCAGTGCCCAGCCACCCTCTGGGCGAAGAACCTGAGTCTATATCAGAGATCAGAAATAGTGTAGCCATCAGGAGGACAATGGCAGTGACTGTCCCTCTGGACTCAGAAACTGTGCGACCACACCTCTAATCCTGTGCCAGTTCTAGGCCTCTCTCTCCTAGAAAGACACTGAGATGCTGGAACTTGTCCAGAAAAAGGCAATAAAGCTGGTGAAGGGTCTGGAGCACAAGTCGCATGAGATACAGTCCAGGCAGCTGGAGTTGTTTAGCCTGGAAAAAAAAATAGAGGCTCGAGGGGCCTCATTGCTCTCTGCAACTCCCAGAAAGGAGATTGTAGCAAGGTGGGGGTCAGCCTCTTCTCCCAGGTAGCCAACAATAGGATGAGAGGAAATGGACACAAGTTGCTCCAGAAGAGTTTAAGGTTGCATATTGGGAAAAATTTCTTCGCTGAAGGGTTGTCAGGCGTTGGAATGAGCTGACAAGGGAAATGGTTGAGTCACCATCCCTGGAGGCATTTAAAGGACATGTGGTAGTAGCACTTAGGGACATGATTTAGTGGTGAACTTGACAGGTTAAGAGCTGGACTCCATGATCTTAAAGGTCTTTTTTGAAACTAAATGATTCTATGATTTTAAGATGAATTTAAAAGTCAAACTCTTCTCATATGCTACTTATTCATTCCTGTTTATTTCTAATGCTGTTCATTGGTGACTGACTGAATTGGCAATAGCCTTGCTTTAAAGTGTAGATCTTTCAAAGTGCTAGCTTATCACTGCCTGGTTTCTTTTCAGATTCCTGGGTACATGCCATTTTAAAATGTAAATACCGAGCAGACATGATGTAAACATGCAAAGATTTTAGTCAACACACTCTTTGGGATTCCTCTCACATTAGCAAGGACAGCACAGACGACTACCAGCTCCAGGTGTTTAGATCTTTCCAAATCTGTAACACATACACAGGAAAACTATGTTTCTCTTTAAATAAACATTTTCTATTAGAGCTTTCTTACCCAGACTTGCATAACACATTTATTTCCCTGGGTCATTTTCCATTTTACAGCAAATAGATTATAGACAGAACACAGCAATCTGACAGCAGCTTTTCCCTCCGTCGATAGCATTTCTATTTAAAGATGAGGATTCAAAATCAGTATTGAAGGTACATGCTCTCTTTTCTAAAGGGAGTCAATGTACCTGTACATAATTAATCACTTCTGTTAGTTTAGTAAGGCCAAGTTTAAAATTCAAAGAAAACCTGGCACTAAGTTTTTTAATTTAAATGTCTATTGCTCTGCAGGTGTGAGTCTATATCTTCACTTAAAGCCAGCTCTACTATCTGATCATATTACTTACCTACAGGAATGCTGTTGGCACCAGCACTGTTGGTTTAACTGCTAGCCAAAGAGAGGGTCGTCCCCACTGTACCTTGAGAATACAAGGATCTTCCATGACATTGTCGAGCTTGAGTCATCAAAAAACTAACAAAAAGTATACTAAAAGAGGACTTACATATAGTTGCTGCCTCCATTGAGCTTACTTGAGCCCTAGATATTCCTGGAAGGCAAAACTGGTGTTGTTGCTATCAAACTTCTTTTGCCTCTCTTCTCTTTTCCACTTTCTTATTCTCCCACTTTGTCCTTGTGTTTTCTTTTTTTAAAAAAAGAGCTCAGTTAAACTGGTTAACAGGTATGGCCACATAGATAACTGTATGACTGCAAATTAGTCAAGCATGAGTTAGTATCAAATCCAGAAAGTGAAGGAAACTTTTATGAGAAAGTACATTTTCATCCAATGAAATTAAAGAAAGAGTATATGAATCCCAAAAAGCTACCATCACACCTGGCTAATGCTATTATGCAGTTTGCTGCTGCTTCTTAGTGTGAGGATACAGAAACCTGCTACACTTACTAACTTGTGAAATGGAGACTTACCATAAAATACATATAAAGTGCAATTACTATCATAAAATACGCCGGAGCACAACTTAATTTCCTTGATAAAACTTCACATTCTGCTTCCTGACATTCTTGACTGATTGATTTAAACAATGTACCCTTCACACTATTTTAAGAGTTAAGCTTAAATGGAGGGCCTGGCAGAGCCATGATCCATGACCTTCAGTACCTGCCATGGGCCTTCATGGATGATTTCTGATGAACGCAGCCCAGACTAAATACACTCTTCTAGACTGCTTGTTCCTCTGGTCATAATTATAGGTACCCTCTCTTTCAAGGATTAACTACTGTGTAACTTGCAGGTTTTTTTCCTTTTATAATATAGTTAGCTTGGAAGAAAATACAAATATCAAAGTGACATTGTGATCACAGGGACATTGAAGAGCTATGTCTAAAAGTAGGCAGAATTTTTACAGAAAATGTTGTCCTTGAGGCAGATATCTGTATCTAATTACAAGGTTAAATGTTTGGGCTATGAAGGTAGGAGACCACCCCTGCTCCCAATAACCTACTTATTTGTTTTAAGTATTTGTAAAAGAAAATATCCCAATAGCAGAAAGTGGAACTTGTACCTAATTTATAAGGAAAAAAAAAAAAGAACAGAATTTTCAAGCCCTATTACGCATTTTAATGAGCCTCTTAGTGGATTCTTTCACTTTATCCTCCATCTCATTTTGAAGTTAGAAACAGAATTTCCTTGGAAATTTTAATTTTAAAGCTAGAAATAGAATTCAAATAGATTTTGCTTCATTTGCTCAGCACCTAACAAACAGGTATCTAAACCTGGCTACAAAGACCCTGGATAAAACTCTCTGGTGCTTTACCCTTAAAAGGCAAAGTTTTAGAAACTGGACTGGGTATCAGAAATCTCACTTTGTGTAAGCTTAGATGCCTGATTACAGCTGTATACTAAAAGAAAATGTTTTTGGTATTTTTTATTAACTTGGGTGTGTATAAACCAGTTAATTTCTAATCCCATGGCACCTTTTCTTTCCACTAGAGGATCAGGAAACAACTGTTCCCTTTTATGACTAATTCTGTACTATATGGCAGTACTAACTTCAGTGGAACAACCCTTAATTCAGAGAATTCTCTGGGGAGAAAGAGTATAATTAGATCCTTTAAAATTACTAGAAGTGGGAGAGTAATACAAGCCTTAAAGTAGCTGTTTTTCCATATTGAAATGCCTTAGTAGCAGCAAGTTGCAGGGAAGTCTGTTGTCATGTGCTGCCTATGTTTAAGGCATTACTCTCCTTAATATGCATTTTTTCTGGGGATGTTTTTACTAGGGAAGAATAAGTTACTAAT
>WEKY01012360.1:2955-21449 GCA_013390045.1 Picathartes gymnocephalus | reverse complement strand
AAGAAATAAAGTAAGACTAAAATAAATAATAAATAAATAAGTAATAACAAAGTAAAACATAAATAATCTGTGGTACTACAATCTTATGTATACCATAGGAATCTGCAGAACGCAGGAACTCTAGACAGAAGAATGTACAAAAAGTACTTGGAATGAAATTTAGCTTTGTGTCCCTGAAAAACTATATGTACTGAGCTAAATTTCCCTAATGTGGTTTGAATTCCAAGGAGATCTTAGACTTTCTTGTTCTCTTATTTGTAATACAATGAAAGAAAACTTTGAAATTAAAAGTAATTTCAAGCAGAGGAAAAAAAACAAAAAAAACCAAAAAACCAAAAAACCCCCATCCTAACTCACCAACACAGTTTGCATTCATTTCTGATGAACAGGAAGAAACGTTAAGGCAGTCTGGTGTAGTCAAGTAGAACCTGGTGGGTTTCTTGCATTAGTAACCCTTACCACCTCTTGGGATAGATATTGTAAGTGAATGATTGCCTTGGAAGAACTAATGGTTAAGCCTACCTTGACTCAAAGGCTCCATCACTTGTAAAGGACAGTTAAATAAGAAATTATTCCCTCCACCCAGGCTCATTTTAGGGCAATTATAAGGAGCATAACATACAGTGATATGTTATGTCTATTATGTATAAATAAGGAAGAGTTTTTCTGAACATTCCTGTTTTACAGTAAGTCCCACCTTGACAGATTTGGGGATTTTGTTTAGTTTTTTTGATCAGGTTATTCTCAACATGTTCTGGAAACCAGAAGCTAGTCCCCTGAGCAAAGTATCAGTGGCAAAACCGAGATATGACTGAAATCTAGCCTTGCTCTAACAGAGATATGGAGCCAAATAACTACAGCAGCACGTGGATCCTTTTGCTGCCCTGTCCTGGGCCTAGGCACTCAGTTCTGGCTGAAAATGGAAGGGTATCCACAATACTTACCTTTGATGCTATGCTTGTAGGATAATCAGTCATAACAAAATACAGTATATTTATCATACATCTGCAAACCAGAGAAACTGTGTGGGTCTACCAAGGAACGCAGGGAAAACAATCTATTTTAAAAGACAGTTATTCTCCTTTAATGGAAAAGGGAAGTGAACTCAAATTTCTTGAATCTAGAAAGAAGCAATCCAAACACAGAACCATATTTTCAAATGCCATTATGTAGTTCATTACCTGAAAGAAGGGGATTTTGAGAAACTTAAGGACTGAGAGAACAGAAACATCTGAAAGTTCAAGAACTGCAAATGTCTGCAACCAGCAAGGCTGGATATGGGCATACTGACTGTGCAAGCAGAAGCTCTGAGGGAAAGAACTGGGAGTTCCTACTGGATGCCAGGCTGAGCACAAGCATTTCCACTGAGCACTGTGGGAGGGCAAGTGGTCATGATGATTTCCAATAGTCCTTTCCATACAATAATTTCCTGATTCTATTTAGTTATAAAAGTGGCAACACTTGCGCAGACATACTCACAAATATTTTCTCTTAAATACACAGTAAAATTAATTAACAGTTTAAAGTATGCAAGAATTAAGAAAGTAGAAGTTTAAGAATTTTATGTAGTTTGAAGGGTTATTTTAGGCACTCAAGTTGGAAAAAAAAAGGCCAGAAATTTTAGAAAACGTAGAAAAAACAAGTTTTTTGTTATCTAAACTTCCAACTTACAGAAACAGGTGTAGGGGGGAAAAAACGATCATGGTTTAATTCTTTTACATAATGGATATACCTTTATAGGTGTCGTAAATTAAATTTTATTAGTGATCTAATCCAATATTACGCACAATAATTAAAATTTTAAAATTAATAACCACTATTTTTAAAGAACAGAATGCTTAGTTCTAAACCCACTTTCATTTGTTTCCCAAGGGTCTAAAAGGTGCTTAACAACTCCAGCCTCTAATGACTTTGTAATCCAATTTTGCACTTGGCTTATTATAGCAACTTGCATTTCTCGTCAATGGCTCAGTCCTGCATGGTGGAGAGATCTAGTCCTGATCCAGTAAAGCATCCTAATTCCTGCAGGTTGTATCCAGAACACACAGTCTGAAGATACTTCCTTTTCAGTCAGGATGATAGAGTAAGAACAAGTTTTAACACTGCTTTGCTAACACAGAAGAAAGCTGGAAAAGGCTTATGTAAAGAAGGTAATAAAATGAACAGATTGAAATAAATTGTTTTCTTTATGGATCAAGGCATTGTCTGATTTGGAACTTTAACTAAACCACAATTCCCTTCCTGGGATTCTTCTTGGATATTCCTTTCCCTACTGAAGGAGTCGAATAACTGTTCAGTCTAGCTTTTCATTTATTCTCATCTGTATTGTCATCTCATGCACAATAAAAACTTGAACTCTCAAGCTGAGTTTTTCAGATAGGTGTGAGTCTTATTTTCATGAACTAATTATACTTTTCAATACACTTCTTTGCTTTTATATTTACCATTATTTCAAGTGTTGGGTTTTATTCCATTTGTTATTAACGAAATAATGATCTATAATATTTACATGTAACAGCTGCTAAATTTTGCTGCACTTACTCTGCCCTACACAAAAACAAATATAAAATAATTGTCTTTTAGGGAAAGGGTTGCAATTAATGTTAATACCTCTGGGTTACTGTATCTTGATCACTCTGGAATTCCTTCAGTTCATTTTATCTGTTCAACAATGCAGAACAGTGGTAGAATCATGGGGAAAAAATTTACAGGAAATGACAATTTCTTTTAAGAATTAACACTATATTAAATGCCTTTGGATGAAGGAGGGATGAAAGGAGGAAATTGTTCTTTTAATGATTGGGGCACTCTATTTAGACTTAGGATCTAATACATCAATACAAACAATGAGAATAATTACTCAATGACTTTTGATTTAATTTTCTTGTCCTGCTCTGGGACATTGCAAAAGGCACCCAGCTGTTCCTTGATTGTACATTTGATATTAAATGGTGTTATATTTTCCTCAGTGCAACGCAGAGAGTTACTAACAGGGCAAGTTGGTTACTATGTATGTTCTCTGTAACACTCTCACCTTAGCAAAATGAAAATAGAGTTTATAAAAGAATCAGGTAAGGAAGAAAGATAAAGCGTGCCATGGAAATGCCATATATGCCACTCCGATATACATACAGCAGGACGGGACTGAGGTACCAGTGTTCTATATACACAGAGATTGGATCTCTGCAATAAATGCAACTGCACAGTTAAGCTAAACTACATTTATCAGTTCTACTTAACAAGTGTTTGTAGAGCCTGTACCATAGGACCATTCATCTTCCAGTCTATTCAAGCACACTGACATGATCTACCAACATAAGCTTCGAAAAGATAAACATAAAACCAAGCTACATTAATTCTTTTTTCATTTGAAAGACAGGTCTGATTAAATACATGATTTACTTTATGTTATAAGTCAACAGTTTTTAATGGTATCATAGGAGCTGAAATCCATGAGAACTGCAGCTTTTGAGATTCTTTGAGACAGGCAAATTATGTATGTAAAGTGTTCAGATAGAGGTTTAGTTGTCTTACCCAAAGAACTGAAATTTGGGGGCTTCAGTTTATATCCTCTGCTATCATGGATAATGGTGGTAGCTAATTCCCATGCCTTCTGGAATAGTGGTGATAAAGAAACTAGAAACACAAAGTCTGTAAAATTTAAATTGAGGATTCTTTGTCCCAAGGCATTAATATTGTGTATGCTTGTTGTTTGAAGAAAATTCGCCCCAGACCATCACTTCTTGCTTTTTAGTCATGGTGCATAACAACTGTCTCTCATTTACTCAAATCTCATTCACATTTATTCAAGAAGAATGAAACTAACTAGGAAGAGCTATTTACACTGTTTGGGTAAGTTTACTGGTAGCATGATCCAAAATACAATGATCTTTAAAAGGAATTTACATTTTAAAAAACAGGATTTTTTTTTTTTTTATTATTATTTCAGCTCTTTCAAATATTAGCAGATTAGTATTTTAAAAATATTTCTACTTTTGCATCTAGTGCCTGAAAAATGAGAAATGCTCAATTTAATTTATTTTCCATCTCGTAACAATCTTTTATTTCCTTCTAAAGATGACTGATGGGCTGATCACATTTCAATGCAAGAAAGTATCACCAAATAAGGCCAGAATTTTCCATTCACTTGTGTTGTATTTAGGCAATACTTGTTCTGAAGAATGTTCTAGTTTTCCACCCATATTTAGAAAACGTACTGTGTACCATGGTGAGATAGTCTGATTCTTGCCAGATTTGAACAAAAAGGCAACACAACGTTAGATAATTTTAGTCATAATGATACCATTCAGTGGAATCACAGTTATGCAATGCTATGTTTTCACAGCATTGTGGAGTTGTGTTAGGATACTAATTTCTTGGCATTGTAGCCCAATTATTTTCATTTATGAACTCAGAGGGCGGAGGGAAATTTGCCATGCTAAAATTTGAAGCAGTCCTTTAGTTTTCTACTTTGATCCCACTGTTGCACATCCACTATTACCATAATTGTGGAACAATTCTGCTATTACACAACAGGCAAATCAGATGGATTTTAAAAAATAGAGGAAAACTGTCAGGAATTTTTTGATGAAAAGTAGAGGAGAGGAGTTTAATGTGTAGAAAAGTCATGTATGAAGCAGGTCTCCTTTGTGAAATGCAAACCAAAGCAAAATAAAAAAAAAAAAAAGAGGAATCATCTTGTTCTCTTCATCGACTGAAGTTTACGCAAACATCTCTTAACCTAACACCCACCACAAAAATAAAGAAAAATACAGTATGTTTGGGAGACAAAAGTGTCAATTATTTTCTTTAAATTCCTAGACAGTCATGGCTCTGACTCATCCAATTTTCTCAGTTTAATAAAATATGACCCTGTGGGAGTAGCCTGTTGCAAAATTTACCATAACTATCTTCTGCCTCCAGTGTGAGAAATGAATTCTGAACATGTGGACAATTTCTCCTTTATTTGGTTAGTTAACTGTTGAGATACCTCTTTGTAACTTCTATCATGATCATTCTGGCAACATGGAATTTATGCAACGCAAAAAGTGTTGACAAGGATCTCTGAATTTATGTAAACTTTTCCAAGAACTTTTAAAAGAGGATGAAATTAAGGGGGGTGGAGGGGAAGAATAAAACCCAGAACAATTATGAAATCAATAGACAATTAAGCAATTCACCAAAGCTACTCAAAGTACCACAGCACCAAGAGACAAAGATTCTATGTTAAACACAATTCATAAAAGATACTTAATGGGCCAAGCAGAGGCAAGCAAGCAGGTAATATCCATTTCAGTGTTTTACCTGTATTGTTACCTCCACAGACAGTCAAAAATAAAAATGAAAAAAAAAAAAGGAAGGAACCTAACACTACATTTTTTTCCCTTTCCCAAGCTCTGATAAAATTTTACTGTACTGAATTTGCAATTTATAGGCAGTGCATAAGCACGGTCCACTGGAAACATGACATTAAGCCAAACTTCTGATCTTGAAAACCCCTACTCAAATAAACAGTTTTTACTCATCAGAGTTTTTTCTGATTCAGTAGCAGACGTGCCTTCCTGTGCAAACTCATGGCAACTGACAATGTGAGAAATCGAGACATCACCAAGCCCTTTGGCTGGGCTGGGAGTTTCCTGGGGGTAGCTTGGTCACAGTAAATTGTCCTTAGCTGTGAATTTCACTTTCCTCCTGAGACTCTAAATCTCTTGACCTCTGAGTCACATTTCAAAGTCCACATACTCTCCATCTGTTTGTTTGCAGAGAAGGGAGAGGATGAGTGTCTGCAGAACTAGAATAGGTTGAAAGGAGATGATTTAATATCAGAGATTACACTACCATTTCAATAACAAGGTGCAGCACCAGTTTCACCAGGTATCTTTCCATGTGTGTTTGCTAAGAATCAATAGGCAAATACTGTCACGACTAAACACCTCTGACAAAAGATAAAGTTATCTACATCAGGTCCTAGGCCTTACCACAGCCCAAACTCTGATAGCCTCTTGCAGACATATATTATACTTGGCAATTAGCTGTTTAGATCTTCGTCATTGATTTGATCCTAACCTTCCAGTAAGACAAAGTAAAGAAATCAGTGTCCTGGGTTCAAGGTAAAAAGGGACATCGTTATATTAATGGGGTGCTATAGCAACCTGCCCTCTATCAGTAGGAAGTGGTTCATCTACTAAATGCATAACAAGCAGACACACCATTTCAAATGGAAGCAGCCAATGTTATGAATTATGACAAAAAGAACTTTATATTTTTAATGCTTGTGAACATGGACAATTGGCAGTGTAGATAAAATTTCAGTGTCCAGGAAAAAGAGAGTTTTTGCTTTTCAACCATTATAGTGTATGAACTGAAAATAAATGAATAAGAATTTTGGTGTAAAATATGTAGAAAGCCTGATAAGATTTTGCTTGAATACTCCTTATTTATTTGTCTAGAGCTAGAATATCAAAGCAATATTTAAATAAGCCTACATTTGCAATTATGTACTCTTAAGAGTAAGAATTTGTGTACGTTTGTGATCTTGCTTAATTTTCGGGCAGGGATTTTTTGTTTTCTTTTGCGCAATTCAATTTATGCCCAGACTAAAGTAAGTTAGTAAGAAAAATGTCACTAAGAGTCTGAATACAAAATAGGGGTATAAAATTGCTGGTAGATCAGGAAAAACCTTTCTTAACAATGGAAAGACAAGAGAAAAAAATTTTGACCCATGTCACCAGAATTATTTAATGAACAGAATATTTAAGATGAAAGATGAATGTATTTTTTTGTTTGCATCTCTTACTCTGTACTGAAAGATATGGTGATACAGATTGCAATAAAAACTGTGCTTACAAAATGCCTTTTATTCAACTACTTTTCACACAACTTAAGTTCACAAAATCTCTTCTTAAATCCCACTCTCACTTCTTCAATTACATGTAATTTGTTTTGATGTCTGAAGTCTTATCAATAGAGAGTGTTGGCTGTATACGTTGTGGAAGGATCTGTCCTGCAATATGAGAATGTTAATTTCCCTTAATCTACAGAGAGGAAAAAAAGGAGCACATAGTGTCTGTGTGGTTTGTTTCAAACCATGAGAAAGAGGCCACAGAAAGGTCTGAGTAAAGAAATCTCTAGTGGTGCCTACTACAGTACACAAGACTGACCATTCTACTATATTTAAATGTATCTCCTAATTACATTTCCTCTTCAAAATTATATGATGAAGGGGAGAAAGATGTGAAACAAGATTTTCTCGCTTTTGGGAGGTGGGTGATAGTTTCATTACTTGTTTTGGAAAAAACTTATTCTTAAACCTTGGTGAAAGCAGTTCCTTTTTTACCTAACTGCCATGTAGTCAGTGGTATAAATCATCTGAGACCTACATGGCCAATGTATGGAGATCTACATCCGACTCCTAAAAAAAAAAAAAAAAGGAAGCAGGTACTTTGCTAAATATATATAAAAAACACTATTTCCCTGCTACTTTTCTACAATGTAACCACAGTTGCAAAGAATCATCACTTTAATATGTCATAAGGCCAAATACACTCCAAAACTTTCAAGAGCAATCTATCCACTTAAACACACATGCATACACTCACAGAAATATGTAGCTTTAGCAGTGAAAGTAGTTCAGCTCATACCAGTGAAATGAAAATGACAGCTCCTCCAGTACATTTTTGCCTCAATATAGAATCTGTTTTAGTTTCTGTGAGGCTTCATTTTGGTCCATAGCTCCATCTGCATGAAAAAGCTGACAAGAACAGTGATGCATCCTAGAAGTTTTTAACTTTTCATTAAAAAGAACTACAGAAATGCTCAGAATGAGACAACAGTTTGCTTTCCTCCAGTCTCCTCAGACACCTCTTCCCAGAGCCATGATGATTCAGTGATAGTTCCAGTCTTCCAGAGACCTCTGGCAACAAAGTACTCTGGAAGCACGACGTGAGAGAAAGAGCTTTGGAACCCTGCAGCCACTGGGTGAGAGGAGAGAGATGAACTATTGACAGACCATATTCATAAGGAACTCTAGTCAAAGATTAAGGAACAGCCCTATCAAAGTTAGATTTCCTAGTAAGTAAACCCACCAAGTAAACCATGCTGGTCTCTGTAATCATGTGGCTGGTCCCAAACTAGTTCAATGGTTTGAGAAGCAGTTATGTGAATTTCTGACAGGAGAATTTGGTGAAGGGACTGGGAGGGAGGTAAGAGAAAAGGACCATCCCAAACAAGTTTTCAGTAGCAGGGAAATTTACTGGTTTCTGTTGTAAGGGAGCAGTACAGGGTATTTAGCCTCCTTCCTTGAAAATCCAGGACTATACTATATGAAACACACTTGTGGAATAATGCACAAGGATTAAGATGGGGTATGAATTTCCAAAATGCTGATTACTACACTGACTACCTAGACAGATATTCTCAGTCATTACTAACAGGGCTTTTTGATAATATAACCTAACATGCACTAGCTATGCCAGCAATCTTAGTGCAAGCTCAATGCAGGCTAGTGTTTTATACTCATTGGATGAACATTGTTTTCTCCTATAAATAAGCACATGGGATCATCCAATTAATTTTTATAATTCCTGCCAAAGTAGTGTTATCTATCCAAAGGCAGGGTGGAGTAAAGGGTGCGAAAAGGAGAACAATACAGAAAAGAATAGGGAGGTTAGAAGTATAACTTTGTCTCTAACCTCATCCAAGCTTCCTAACATTAGGAATGCTCTTTGCTACCTCAGAGAACATTTTCCCACATTCCAGGACCTTTCTGACTAACCACTCAGCTGTAACAATGAAGCTGTACACTACTTCAGGAAGGCTCATGAATGGAGGAAATCCATTTTATATGAAAAAATTGAGTTGGACTATAGAATTCTAAACAGCGAAAGTGAACACTTCACCAGTAAGTATAAAAGATGTGTATTTATTTTAGACTTCCATCAGCAATTTTTTTCAGAAATGTTTACAACAGTGTTCAAGGAAGGCGAAGAGCAACTAGAAATATGAGAAGATAGCCCATTGAGAATGAAAGTAATTTCAACCTACACTACCAGAAGATAATATGCAGAGATGCAGTGGAAAGTTCACCTAATTCTTTCTTCCTCTCCGTCTTCCCAAACCTAAGACATGAATTAGCAAAAGAAATAAATAAGTAAAACCAAGTCCACAAATGGAGTTATTTTATGAAGACAGAAAAGCACATTTCTAGTCTGAAATGCTTAGCAGCCATTCCCAGAAAGAAAATGATGTCTTCAAAGCAATCTTTAGCATTCTGTAAGCAGAGAGTATGGTGGATGTACCAACCTCGACACCTCTATATTTAGGCCATTTCAGACCTGGAAAGAAGTCTGGCATCTATTGCAAAAGAGGTACCATCTGACCACTATTTCAGAAATTCATATTTGGATCCGTATCAGAAGCCTAAATTGGATACAAGCTCAGAGACAATAATTTTGGTTGGTTTTGATTTAGATGTTGAATACCTGGGCCAGCTTAAACAAATGGACTTCTTCAGGCTGGAGGCCCAGGTTGCTGAAAAGACTGTTTCAGAAGTGCAACATCTAGAGCTTGCAAACCTCTACACTACGAAGAGAGCTCTGACAGAGGTAGAAGCTTGGTCATAAATAAGTTTGCGGATCGGGTAGCGAGTGAACAGTGTTTGTTCACTAACAGCACAGCCTTAAAAATTCACCTTTATAGAACACTTCAGATTTGACAAGTTCACAGATTTCAAATGACATTTTTCCAACCAAGCAGAAACCCGAGGTACTGAGTCAGAGTACTATCATAAAGCAGCAGATGACCCCAAAACTTCTGAGGTGTTCTGATAGAAATTTCAGCAGAGAAGGTATGAGGGACTGTAGAGTGAAATCCTTTGGGGTATTTTGCTCACAGCAAAATATTAGTTGATGACAGTATTGGAAGCCTGGTTATAGATGCCCAGGCTACATTCCTTTTACCTGCAGGTACAGGGACCTCAGAATCATCTACTCTGTCTTTCTGAATCATCAAAGTATACAAAACTTCACTACAACAGTCTTCCGCAAAGACAAGAACCCCAAAAGATAGAGAAAATACTTCTCCATGAATTTAAAGAAATGGTAAATTATTTTTAACATTAAAATTATACCCTTAATTTCTAACATGAATTTATGAGACCTCAGCTTCCATTTATTGTTTCTTCTTAAGATTTTATTTGGTATATTACAAAACATTTAAATATCTATTTTTTTCCCCTTAAACTAATCACACCAGTTCTTGCATTTCTTAATGAATAGATTAATGTTAAAGTACTAATTTTTCGTTGTGGCTCTATTCTTTTCAACAAAATTTTTAAAATGTAGACAAATTCAAATAGCATTGCAGTTTTCCCACTGACTTTGGTAAAATCACTATTCTGTTTCTCTGGAATGTCATAGTATTTTTTATCACTGTCACTGTGGGAGCTCATGTAGAAATTCTTGCCTGTTGCGATCTGCAATCCTTTTCAGAGTTGGTTTTACAGGTCAGTGTCCCTCATTGAGAATTTGTCCTTATATGTAACATTTTGCATCCAATATTATTCAGTATGCCCGTCTTATTTATCATGCTGCCTCACTTGGTCTCAAGGAGAAACTTCTCAATTCATGTGATTGAAATCACATCACTATAGCCAACGACATTTAATTAACTGGCACTCACTGCCAGCTCAGGATCAACAATACAACAAAAAAACCACCATATTAGATACTAACAAAATGGCAACAAATACCTAAAAACTTAAAAAAACCCTTTATATAACTAATCCTATCCTCACAGGCCATGCTGGTTATGAGCACATTCATACCCCTGGGAGCGCAGGCTCCCCTACTTGCTCACTCTGCCCCTCAAGACATGGGTTTCCAACTATGGGTGTTCCCATGCTATCTGCCAATGGACAGGCTGGGAAGAAAGCTCTCCCAGCCCATGCGTGCTCTCACAAGGTGGAGGTCACCCTGGGCAGTCACTCCACTGGCTGGATGCTGGCTCCTCACAGTGCCCAGCACAGCTCGGTCAGACCAAGCCGAAGGTTGCAATAGAAGGGATCAGTGTCTGGGAGCCTCATAAAAGTGTTTTTGCTCTGTTTCTCTAACCTGTCCAGCCATTCAGATTTTAAAAGCTTCATGATTCTTTTAAACATTTATTCAAGCTTTGTTTTGTGTCAGTTTTTATTTTTATTTTTGATTATTGGAGAGGTCTTTGTGCTTCTTCCTAGTTTAGGTTGGGGCGTTTTTTTGTTGGTTTTGTTGTTCTTTTTTTCTTCTTCAATTCTCCTCTTTAGCATTATCACTTTTGGGAAATATCCCCTCCGTTAGCTCAGTTAATCTTATTCACCCAGTTTACCCTCACATACCCATCCTAGCAGATGTTCTTATCAAGGTCACTTTTCTAACTGTGGGCTCCACACTTAATATAAGTGTAATTTTCTGTCAATGATTTGTCTAGAACATCGGTACAATTATTGAAAAAAAGAGTTACAATATCTGTATAATCCTTTAAAAATATTTCCTCACAATACTTACTTTTGAAAATCTTACAAGCGCTTCTAAGCTACTTAAATATCCTATGTTTTTTAAAGTTTGAGTGTACTCTATTTTTATTGTAACTTCTATATACCAGCCAGGCAGTATAAAAGGGTCAAATTGTTTGCTTGATAGAAAATGCTTCCCATAATACCATACTATTGGCATTAAACTTTTTCTAGCCTTAAGTTTCTACCAGTTGAATTCTGTATTGTACTTTCAGTTACTTTGCCTAAAATTTATGTCAGGGAGAATGGGCAGCAGTTACCAAGTCCATACAAGTTTCACTTGTATCATTAGAATGTTTTTTAGACACATGATCTGAACAATTTTTTGAAAAAGTGAAACACAACTGTTGATTTAAGAATATTTGAACCCTAATAAATATTCCCCAAAATCCTTTCACTTGCTTTTCCTTTTCACGATAAAAATTTTTAATAATAATTTTTCCAGATACAGAATAGAAATATTAATTATTTTGACAGTTATGCATCACTACTGCCAATAGCTCTTCACAGGATGTGGCCAATAAAAACAACAAAAAGAACTGCAATATTCCCTTATTTCTGGCGTATTCTAAGACTGCCACACAATTACAACACTTCTCTCCTATGACATCAATTGTACTCCTTTTATACCTTTTATTTTTATAGAGGTTGTTACATAATTTCCTCTTTTTTTCCCTGCTATGTACTAGTTTGTTTTGATATCAGTTTTGGTTTAATTGTTAAATTTGTACTTCCTTTTCCTTTGTATCAAAGATAGACTTGAAGTCAAATATTAACTCCTTTATGATTTGTGTTTTTCTATGACAAAACAATATATTCCTAGAAACTGATGAGCTTATATTCACAGTCTTCTGTTTATATGTTCTTTCCAATCAATTTTTCTCATAATTTTCTCAGGTTTAGAAGATAAGTATTTCTGAAGAAGCATCATACATTGCTTTTTATCTTTGATTTGCCATAGGCAATCATCAACTTCATCTTTCTGTGCCACAAAAAAAAAAAAAATATCTGTATGATATTTTAAATTAGATGCAATACCTTTTGTGATAGGAATTTATTAACTATACCTCTTTGCAAATCTTAATGACATTCTACTACTGCTGCTGCATGACATTTTCATACATATCCTCAAACCTGAAATTTCCCATTAAAAAATGCAATTATTTTTTCCACGTTATGGAAAGTTACCTAAGGACTAAGCCATCCTCCACCATGGTTTGATTCAGTAGTCTTTAACAGATACATACATTAAGTAAAGGCCTGGAGGTAACTCACTCTTCAGGGCCAGACTACTCAGGAAAACGTACATTACAGAAAGAGGGATATCAACATGAACATTCACTGAAGGTGAGGTTTTCTGACCTCTTTCTGGTTCAAAGGAGAAATCCATTATGGTTTTAATTCCCTGCACCATATACAGTCAAAATTCACACGGGCGTTAAATGCAATAAAACTCTTATTGAAGTAGTAGACTGTGCACTGCATATGAGCAACCTGAAACGCTAATGGGGTCGCCATCCTTCCCCTCTGGTAGCTGTGTCATCAACAACCTTAACAAAAATGAACCTCAGTTCTTTAAAGGATGTAACAAATATAAAAGCTTTCCTCCGGAAAAATAATATATAACCACTTGTAGAAGAAGCTGCCTGTCCAATAAGGGCTCACAAGCTGAGCAGGGGCAAAGAAAAGCCTTGTGAAATCAAACAGCTAAGTAAAGAACCCATAACACAGCATATATATGCCCTTTAGCAAAGAACCTCATGGAAATGCATATATTTTTGCAAACTTCATATGAAACTTGCATATTTCGAGGGAGGGAAAAGTATGATTCCTTAACCCTGTAAAGCCTTTTTCTAGCTTTTAAAAGGAAAACTATAGCATTTTTGTTAAACTGATTGTAACATATCACAATATTCAATTATTGACATAAATAGTCAGTACTCAGAGATTACACCATCCTAAGGACTGAGAATTCAGACCTAAAATATGTAATTTTAAAAGAGCTGGTTTTGTTAATATAAGATGAGCTTTTGCTGTGGTAGTGAGATTAATTCATCAATTATTCCATTACACACTGATGAAAAAGATGCACTAACACCTGGAATGTCAGCAGGGATGGCAAAGCAACATGGAACCTTTGGAAATTTTGAGGCTTGTAGCATATTAACTCAAAATGGTATTCCAATCATCTTTTTATGTGTGTAGATATAATTACTCTATTATTTATCTCTGGAAATAAAGAAAAAACAAAACAAAAACCTACAGAGCAAGATCATCCCCGCTGAAGTAATTACTAAATATCTGATTGAGATCATTTGGAGCAAAACTGGGTTTATCTTCTCACGATGACAGAAGAAAAAGAAATGTAAAAGGAATTAAATTGGTTGCATGGAAAGGTTGCTACAGAACCAATGAGCTCATACACATTACAATGCTAAATGAGGACCAAAAAATGGGCAATAGTGAATAAAAAATGCCAATCCTTTTAATTAATTCCTGCAAGACAGAAATCTCACTTATAACAGCTCATGGAGAGACTGTCATCCTCCTCTCTTACATGAATAGTCCACTAATAGCTGTTTTTGGAGATTAACAAGAAAGTACAGCTGATGAAGATCCAATATGATACTCTCATTCTCTACTCCCTAACATAACAAGTTCCAATCAAGACAATGGAATCTGATGATCTTCAGCAATTTGATGAGTGGGCACAGTACATGAGAAGTGAGGTGAGTACCCCTCATCCCAGTCACAGATGGCCACCTTTTTGCCATTGCAAAGACTCTGGGGTAAATTCAAAGTACATGAACAGTCAGTGCCTGCTTAAAGTCTTAAGACAGTCTTTAGCTTAAGATCATGTCTAAGGTGTGATGAAAAGCAGCATGAGGAAACCTGCATTGTTATGACTCATGCTGCACCCCATTGACAACCAGGCTCTTTGTGTGCTTGGCTTTATTTCCCATGTAACATGGCATGGGAGGGAAGAGATGATTGCCACGAAAGTGAAGAAAGCTTGTAAGCAAAATCAAAATGTGCTGCAGATCTGAAGGACACTAATACTTTCCAAAATTTACTACCACTGCTTTTCAGCATCAGGTCAGATCCTTTGGGCAATCATTCTTATATGTATGGTAAAGTAAAACGCCAGCTTCTGGACCTTCTAGAAGTCATACCATACTGTCCATACAAACATGAAAGGAAATCACATCCATATTTCTGAGGATTATTTTAATGCACAGGACTGTATGAATCCCATAATCCCATAGCTGTCAACTAACTGATTCCTCAAACACAAAGAGCATTAATGAATGCTCTGAACTGCTGCTGGTTTGCAGAGAAAACATCATTTATTTAAGTTATCTTGCTGTGAAACTTCTGAGTAAGCTTTATCTAGTTGCAAGCGAAATAACTGTTGATGGAATATTTTCTTTGGTTTGGGGGTGGTTGGCTTCCTTTTTAATTCTGCAGGTTCCTGGTTATAGTGCTCCCCCACAGTCCTGACATAACAAGTACAAGCTTGGCAGCAAAACTATGGTAGATTTTATTCAGTGGTCTGATGCTGCCTCTCTCCCTTTCACAAGCAGCAAAGGTAAATTTTGTCTTAGCACTGTGAAAACAGAATTTCAAGACTAATTACAGTGGTGTTAGTATTTAAATTTACACAAGCTATGGTATATATCTGAAATGCATTTTAATATGCCCAAGGAATAAATTCAGTCCTGGAAAGTTCATTGTTGTTTCTAATTGTCAGCGACTGCTACACTTCGCTTGCCTGCAGCTATCTAATTAACATATCACCAGTACAGAAAATATTGTAATATGCTCAATGTCCTAACAACAAGTCTCACACTCCTCTTCTATCCAACGATTTTCTCCTAATTGGGTTTCCAAACATATTAGCAAATATCAGTGAAGAGCATACAGACAGATATGTCATCAGATAATGCAGCTTGCAAACACCTTTTCCTATTGCTGTGCAAAGCTCTGCTGTGGAGATATTCCTGGTAGTTTAGAATATCGAGAAAGAAGCACAGCTCAACTCCAGAAGTGGAAAAACATGTAACTTGTGCCCTGAGATATCGCTATGGCAACATTTAAACAATGAACAGAAAGCCCTGCAGGATTCTGCTCTCGCTTCCTTGGATACCAAATGTAAATCCTGATTCTCTTTCATTGTGTGCATGCACAAACGTCTGATTTTTCCTTTTCCACTAACAGATAGCAAAGTATCCAGACCCCCTACCAGGAACTACGCATTAATTCACTTCCATGTATTGCAGCTTGTGAATATGCAACTGAAAGTCACCACTGGCATAACTCCCCTCTTGTGTCCCCTTTTCTACCCCTTAGGAGAAAAAAGTGACCATGATGGTACAGCTAAATAACAAGTACCCTTTTTTTTTTTTTTCTGCATAAAATCATTAAACAAACCACTCTAAAGTGTCACAAGCCAATCCCCAATGTCTTCTGCCGTGACAGAGAGGCAGGATCCTTTCCAAGGGCTGCTCTGTGTCCAAGCTGCTAGACTCAAGCATGCTGCAAGGCTGCCTTCCAGATGAGCATTGCTGCTGCTAGTCCTAAATCCTTCTCATCTGGCTTGTCCTGTGAGGGCTGAAGGAGGCTTGTTTTTCATTATGATTTTCACAGAGCAGCTGGCAATGAGACGAAAGGCCCCTGAGAATAGCAACCCAAAACCCAGTCAGCTTGACTACTCTAGAAAATACTTAGTAGGTAGGTGCCAATTGCCTATCTTCAGAGTAATTCTCATCCCAGACTGAAAACAGCCCTAGCTCCAGCACCTTTCCCTCTCCCCTCGTGCCCTCACTAGCCATCAGAAACAACGGCATGTCTCCAAGCCAACATGAAGCCACTCTGGCAAGACCGAGATGGAGGTTCTCTCACAGTGCTGCTGTTCAGTCAATGTCCTGCAACTTGGATAGCCTGGCTTGGGAATTTTCACCAGCACCAAGCTCTCTCAAAATGTGCTAAAATCCTGTCCTGAGCCCCATTCAAAATCATCCTGCCTCATATTGCAGCAGCAAGAATCTTCATGCCAAATGGGAGACAGCTTTTTAGGTCACAGGCAAATAATTTTAAAGCCTACATATTGGAAGCCATAGCAACACCTCTGGAATCTCTTTGTTTTGCTCCAGTCCCACACAATTGCTTGTATTGGCTCACATCTACAGCATCTTTTCTTGGGTCTCACCTAATCTGAAAGCCCATTTTTCACTTGTCAGTGGTATCAGGCTGGGAGATACTGTGAGACAAAATTTGCCGCTCCAGCAAACTGAACCTGCTTCAATTCTAGATCAGTGCAAATCATTCCTGACAGGAGAAAAGACACAGACCAGCCACCCCCTTGCATTAATAACTTACACTTTGCTGAAGGCTGAGGTATGTGATCTCTGACCTTCTGGAAAACAATTAGAACAAACAGTGCAGGACCTCCCAATACAGCTTTATCTTTCCTCCTGTACACACATTTAGTGCCTAAATATACACATAATGGTTCCCTTTACAGTGCCAAAATCCCAGCTGCCTGGGGTCACTAGCAAAAATGCGGTCCATAGTTTGAAGAGGAGACAGCCCTCAGGACCAGCATAAGCCACTGAATGACACGCCTGTGCTAAGACACCTGTGAGGGAAGCAGCAGAGACAGCCAGCTCCGGCCTCTGCTTGAGGAGATACCTTGCTTCTCATTTAGCTGGATGTTTGGATGAATGTTTTTGGCTATTTATTTTATGATCAGCCCCTTGGGCTCTGGATAAGCCTCAGCACAAATTCTGAGAAATGCTATACTCATTCCCACTTTTATATTGAATGAGTTAAACTCTGGGTTGTTCCATGTGTCTTTTGGCTACTGCATTAAGAGAATGATTCACTGAAGTGTGAAACTGTTGCCTCTTTCGAAGCAGACACACATCCCTAGCGTTTTAATACTGACGAGGTTTGCCTATTTCAGCCCAAACTGGTGACTAAATTTTCCCAGTGCTTCCTTATCATGTCAAGAAAATACTCCTCCTAGTTGTTGTATAGAACGAATGGGGCACCTATGACAGCTTTCTATTGTCAAAAACTGGAGTTGCTCTATCAAATTTTCTGTTTATGAGTTCACTTGACAGCAATCCAGGGAAAAGCTTGGCGATGCCTTTTCCTTAGCCAGCTTCTTTTTCCTTCAGCAATTACTAAGTAGCAGCTTAACATAAATTTATCTTTTCTATTACTGCAACCTAAGTGTAGCCCACAACAGCGCACGGACATGTCACGATACATGAAGGAATGAACAAGGGAGAGTTTTGCACTTATTTTCAGATGCTGACAAACTTATTACCCATTTAGTGTCCCATCAGGAAACATGGGCCCAGAGATAAAAAGGAGGCTAAAGCACTTCACACTAAAACGATTTAGCTATACTGAGAAGGATGAGAGTAATTGGAGCTGCAAGGAACAATTTTTGCTGTGGCTGCTTCCTTCTTTTTCTGAACACAACTGCACAAAGGGTCTGGTTTGTTCGCGTGGCCAAACAAAAACTCCCAGAGATTTCCTTAGGAGCAAACTTGAACCCTAAATCTTAATCCTCTTCAAGCAGACAATGTTTAAGAGGCATGACCTCCAAACAGAAGCACATGGGACACATCTGAGAGGCAAAAGTTCCCATTTCCATTATGCCAAAAGATTCAGGACACTTACATGAAGTAACAGTAGTGATGTAAGTGAATAGAGGAAGGGGAAAAAAAGGAGGAAGCTAATATTCGTTTGTGTATTTATCCAGGGAAGTTACAGCTCTATTTTGTGTTGTTCCATGCATGAAGCTTGTGCAGTGAGAAATGCTGTCAGAAAATAAAAGAGCTAAAATCTGGATCTACCAACACTTCTTTCCTTCTTGACTGCTCTCCCCTCCTCCAGAATATTGCTGCTAGAGAAAAGTGAGTGGCAAAGCTAGTTC
>WEKY01012359.1:69345-102951 GCA_013390045.1 Picathartes gymnocephalus | reverse complement strand
AAATAAATAAATAAATAAAGCCATATCAAAAAAGCAGTAGAAACAATTGCATGAATTAATAATAAGAATCCCATTAATGTGTGCATAATTTAGAGAAGTTAATGAAGCCAATTTAAAGTTTTACTAATGTATATTTGATTCTGTGAAGTCTAATTTTCTAAAGAGGTCTTAATGCTCCCCTTCATTATTTATTCCCTCGACCTGCCCCCCATTTAAGAAATGAGCTCTTCTGGAAAAGAGCATGAAATTTAATGGAAAACTGTATTTTCTGCAGGATTTTAGAACTGTATTGTGAATCTCTCACTCCTGTAGAATACTCAGTGGCTTAAATAGACAAACCTCTAAGAAGCACAGAGCCATCACTTACATCTGTAACAATTGAGAAACATGTCCATGCAGCCCTTGCAAGCCTGCTAGAAGGATCTACTGTTTACAGTATTCAGATCATATTACTGTCACTTTATTGGAATAAAAAACCCTCGAGGAAAAGCTTCATATTTGGCCAAACGTTAAAGAAATATTCAAAGGAGAACCATCATGCTTGTGCATATCTTCAGAATATTTTTACACCTCAGCACATTCATATAGGCAAACATATTGATCTGCAATGGAGAAATGAGGTAAGGAGTTAAAATTCTCCTACACTTCTTTCTAAGCAGCAGATACTATTTGTGCATTTCCAAGAAATAATTCGTGGTCACTTGATGTTTAAAATAATTAAAAGAGTAAGTTGTGAGCAGAAAATAAAGTTATGAAAAAGAGGCATCTACAGATAATTAGAAATAACAAAACCCAAGTCGTGAGTAGTTCTACAGTTGGGAAATACATAAAATGTATTGATTGGCATCCACATCTGTTTGCAGAAAATGTTTGTTGTATTTTTCAGGTACTGGCTGTGGCCAATCCACTTCCTCACTGCCCGATTAAGTTCATTTGGTGGAGTAGTTTCCAGGTTGAAGTGAGAGGGACAGTCTCACCCTCTGCTGTTCCTAGGGCAGCTGCCATCCACGCTCTGAGGTTTGTTCCAGGTCGAGTGAGGACAGAAAGGAAGATGCCTCCAGGATAAAACAGAAATCAGCAGGTGGGGAATGAGAGGACCTTGCAGGATCCATTTGCTCTGTGAAATGTTTACACCCTGTCTACAAATCTTTCACGCTGGTTGTTTTCAGCTGGCACTGGGGCTGTCAGAAACGAGAGGTCTCACTTCAGCCCTGCTAGTAGGTGGGCTTTTTATTAAGGATCTGAACTGAGGCAGTGAGGGGAATGTTCCTGCACATGATCCTTAATAACTCTGATATTTAAGGTATATTTACAACCTCAGTTTTCCACTCATCTCTGAACAGGGGTATTCAGGTCTTTTGGGCCATCCTCTTGGCATGCCTCACTAGACAGCACACTTGTAGGAGGCTGCTTTTGGGGCACTTCTACCTGTGAAATGTTTTGCAAATGGCACAGATTTTTTTCTTCATCTTTTCTTAAGTAAACTCTGGTTTGAAAAAAAAAATAAAAAGAAGATTAAATTTGAAGTGCTAAAGATTTACAGTAGCTACACTGCAAGAGTGCCAGAGCTGAGTGAAGAGGGCAACATGCTATCCTGCAAGGCATTGGGCTTCATGATCTGACTCTGCAGAAATGACATCTAAAAGCCCCTGGTGATGTCTGTTTTAAGTTGCAGTGCAACTGACAGTGATGTTACCAGCTGACATCAATCACAGATCCACCCTTTAACCAGGACAGAACTCACAGATACATGAATTCTTTTAAAAGCACAGAGCGACAATGTTGGTTGCTGATCTTTTCTCCTCCTCAAGAGGTATATTCAGTTAAATTTTGAAATTCTTCCACTCAGGAAGCATATTAGATCCCTTCCTTTTGCTGTGCAGCAAATGGTAGTTATTCACCATGAGACATATTTAAGAAAATATAAGATATGAGAAATTGTGGATGAGCATCCCATCTATGGCAAAGGCTGTGTATTAATACCTACATTTACATTTCCAGTGTCCAGCATTTCCAGTTAGCTACTTTTGTGGAGGTTTTCTGCCAGATGACAAGAGTTTAAGTTGCACTTATGGCTCTATCACAACAGTCTGAGCCAGAGCACAGCGCTCTAGTATGGTTTCAAGTCTCTAAAATAACTATTCCTGATTGTCTGTATTCAATCCTAGTTCCCTAAAAACTGAATATACCTTTCCAAAAAGTCACAACACTATTTACCTTGTCCAGCTGCTGACCAGATACTAGAGCTCTACTTATTCTCTAAGGTATGAAATTTAATTCAAAAAGATTCAGATCCATCCCAGCTCTCCCCCTTCATTTCAGCAATATTTTCCTCACTCAGTTGCTTGCAAAAGCATAAGCTCATTACATGCTGTCCAACACTCATCAGAAGATTATCATGTATTAATTTTCAAACCTAATATTGAATTTCTTACTTGTGATAAAGTTTCTCAGAACAGAGAGACACAAATTATTTTGGAGTGGCAATTTGTAAAGAAGATTAGTCTGGCAAAGTGGATCTGAAGAGTTTGTTTCTAATTATTTTCATAAACGAGGTTTCCAGGAAATTCTAATAGGAAGTTCCAATATTCAAGCAATTTATGCCAAAATAAGCTCCAGTATTCTCCACCTTCAGATACTATATTTATTCCATTAAGATCTGAAGACATTGTGAGTAACACAAGCAAGAGTCCTGAAGTAATGATGAACATTAATTTTGTTATACAATTTATAAAGTACACACATTGTGTGCTTGCCTTCAGATTCAATTTAATTGTGCCTTATACTTAAAGGAGTTTTATCACATTAGGTGGACTGTGTTATGCACCTGTGACAATTCTAAGCATTATTTCACAGCTCAGTGCTTTGAGCACAATAAGGAGGAGCTAAAGGCTTTGGCTATCATTTTGTATATGCATAAAAGTTGACCTGGAAAAGAGCACAGTTTTAATAACATCTTGTAACTTTCAGTTTGTTCATGACAGAACAAACAATCTGAGATACATCATCTTCCCTCAGTACCAGCTTTCCAAGCCTCAGAATTACAAGATCAAAGTGACAGCAAAGAAAACTGCACATGTCACACAGGCTCAGCCGAGGCCCTACACCACACATCCACCCTACTTTCAAAATATGCAGGCACTCACCACCTCTATTTCCAACCGAATTATGAAAATCTCTAACACAGCAACCCAAAAATGAACCTTAGAACTCCACTGAACTCATCACGTGCCCACCACATGGGTCTTAAACCATCCTTTTATGTTCCTACCCCATATAGGCAAATTTATACCAAATAGGATGGTCTCTGGGAATGGCCACTCTGCCAAGACTGGAATTTCCAAAGCAAGGTTCATATTAAACTGCCAGCTGCAATGTGGCACCAAGCAGCTGGTGATAGGCAGCCCTGCTATCCTGGAGGTGACAGCCCTGCTGATTCCTGCCTGGCACTTCCCAGACATGAGGATCTGAGGGGAGTGATCTCATTGATGAGAGAACATTAAATATTTTCTAACCACACTTGAGATTTTTTGCTAGTCAGGACTGTGGTCCTATTCTTAGATCAATGTCACCAGGAGAGAAAGTATTGCCACAGTTCAGTCTTTCGAGTTAATTAAGAAAAATTAATAGATTACATTTATTATTCACTTGCAAAGCATAATGATTTTGTCTTCAGTGATGCAGCCCAGATTGCTTCATCATACCAAGCAGAAAGAACAAAAGAGAAAACGAACAAAGTGCTTAGACTCATTAGTATCTCCTATTCACATCCCATACATGCACATATGCCCACTGATAGGCAGGAACAGGAAATCATGGAAAACCACCCAACTGCAGCTTTTTCTTCCCTAAATTGCAATCTACGTGGTCCACTCCATCAGCTTATCCAAGAAACCTAGGGCATATAAAAGGAGAAATAATAAAGTATCTATTTTATCTTTCCCTTCTTATTCTACAGGAGAAATAGCCTAATTTACTTTGTGTTCATTTGTGTACTCAGCTGAGCCAGCAGAGTAGGTTACATGTGGGATGGAATTACTGATGTAAACCTAAAACTGAGGAAAGAATTTATATTTTCTTTGTTTTATATTCTCTTTCCTTTACATGACTTCTGGGAAAAAAAACTGTATTTCCCACAGTAAAATGTAGCTTCTCTCTTTTTTTGGGATGCAGCTGTTTGGAAGCTGTTTGGGATGCAGGTGTTTGGAAGGAGAAGAGATCTCAAAGGTAGCAGGGGCCATTCAATTGATGGCTTTTAAGTGTGAGGGGCTGAGACTTTGGACTGATCTGTCTGTTCAACAGGGTCAGCAAAGGGAACAGAGAACCAGGACAATGCCCATACCCACATATTGCCACTGTGTGGACTGGCACTTGTACATTTCAGTCTGTCCAGCTTCATTCCTATATATAATGTTCTGCAATAATCAAAATTATGAGTGATGGCGGTTTACACCACCTAGACCAGCTGTACTGCCCAGTAGCTTTGGTGACTGCCTGGAGATGAAGATCAAAAATTAGCTGCTTGAAAGCACTTCCCACAAGGGCACGAAGCAGCCCCGCCCAGCAGAGTGCAATAAAAGAAGAGGTCGTGGTGCTGTGGCAGAAAGCATCAACTGTGCATTCACCAGTCCTGCAGCAGAGTCCCTTCAGCCCTGCCAAGGCTCCCTCTGTGCCCCTCTGTCTGCCAGGGCCAGCGCAGGAATGAGAGGCAGCTCACAAACAAAGAGTTAGGGGCTAACGAAGAGAGCTTTGTTGAATTCTCCCTTTGATATAAGTTCAACCATGGTCAAATTTGCTCACAAACAAAGCTGGAGGGCTGATAAACACACTGGGGAGAAGAAGAAAATTGTAGTGACCTATAATATCAGGACTCACGGAAACTTGCAATTATTCCACGCTTCAGAGTGAATTAGCAGAGATAATTGGTGTAAAGGGGCACCAAGGAAATTTTGATAGGTTACACAGAAGTCTGGTGATATTGTTCTGATATTCCACACAAGTGTGCCATAACTGTATTGTCATTTCCAGGAAGTGCTTTGTGAGATTTTAGGACAAAAGTGCAAAGGAAAATAAAACAAACGACAAACCACAAAAACTTACAGGAAAAGGAGAAAGAATTTCAGTAGGGCATTTCACGTTCTGCTGTTTGTAGACTGACACCTGATTTGTGAAGGGAAAATTTGGTGTTGCTTTATTTTAATGCCATGTGGCCACCATCCCCACAACTGGTAGGTACAATATGTAATCCAAGCATCTCTTAAAAACTGAAAGGAGCTGAAACACAGAACTTTGCCCAGTGTTGTCTGAAGGTGGGCAAGAGCTTTAAAGAAGTTGAGAAACTGAAAAATCTTCTTTTTCTGTAGTTCAGAGAAAAGCTTGAGGGTTTTTTATCATGGAGTTCTCTTGCAATAAATTCAGCCTTACGCTGTTGAAAGGATGTTAAATCTTGGTTTTCAGCAGGAATTCAAGAATTACCTACTGACTGCTTGTTTTATTTATTTAACCTTCATAGGCAAACATGTAGGGCTGAAGTTTTTGCAGCTGTGACTACAAAGGTGCATCATTCATGAGTATTCTCTATCTGACACCAGTACAAAGGGCATGGAGCATCATAGATGTTAGAGAGTGAGGAAACTGAACTGATTTTAAAATTATTTCTTTCCATTTCATTTTGGAGACAGAGAAATAATTTCCTTCCCCTTTCACATACTGAAAATATGTTTTCATAAGAGTTTTCAGCAGCTAATCCACATTTTATTACTCTCTTCACTAAATGTGAGGAAACATGTATCTTATTTTAGTGAAAATCCACTGTAGATTATGGTTGCTGGAATGTGATGTGATGAAACCCAACACCAGACACAGTGCTGGAGATTTTCCACTTCATTTCAAACAAAAGGTGTGCCAAGCTCACAAATGTTTATATAAAGACAGCCAAGCAAGTGCAGGACAATACACCATCTAAGGTTTGTTTGTCACAAATAACAAAAACCCCAAGCCATTCAGACTTTTGTTCACATAAAAATCTAAGCAGCATTTGGAAAAAAGCTCTGTCACACTTCTGATTTGTCTGCCTACTTTCTCAGAGCATATTTTCAGGGTACAAAGAGCAGCCAAAGAAAGGTGCCTCCTCTCTCCTGCACCAAAATGAGTTGGACAAAACCTGTACACAGCTTTTTTTAAAAAGCATTACATGGTTATTCAGTGTACCTGCATACTTTGTCACATTAATTCAGATTAAATAAGAAATATGTAAATTCAGTGGAGCTGTTGTGCTCCTCTGGAGGTCACATCTTTTGTGCAGACTGAAACACACTCCAGGAGATTCTCATTGTAGCTTTTGCTTAAGACAGGCCCCACTACGAGAATTCATCTGCAGATCAGTGCAATCTGATTCATTTACTCTAGAAAATAATCTACCAAGCCTGTAATACAGATTACAGCTGCCTGCTTGTGTATGAAATACTGCATGGAAAGGTGAAAAGATGACTTAGTGGGTGCCTCTGTAGGATATCATCAGTAGAGTGTGTACTGACACAGATACTCTGCAGATACTCTGCTGACAGTTGTCTAAAGTAGGAGGAGAGAGAATCCACTCATCATGGAGTAGCTTATTTTTATGAAAGACAGTCTAATTCTGTACCCTCTCCTTATCCAGGTTAGAACAGATCAGTGAAGTGATAAACACGGCCGGGTGTGCGTTCTTTCCCAGAGCAAAGCCTGCCTGCTCTGAAACCTTAGTTATGCCCTTTCTTGAGGGAAGGCAAGCTCAGTAGATGTCAGGAAGTCACCGTCCATGAGTTAGAACTCTCAGTAGGATGTAAAGGTGCATATTTTAAAGCATTGATATATCCCTTGTTATAATAAAAAATATATTATAATGAATTAATATAGTAGTCATGTAAATGCACGTTTCAAAAAAGTCTGCGACACAAAATATTTCCTTTGTCATTACCTAGATATTCCATCAAATCAAGCTTTGTGTATTTAATCTGAATTGGTACACGCTATTCATTGCTACAGCCACATAACCCTTGGTATTTGATTCCTTCCCTGCGTGCCTGAAGCACCGTCACTGTCAGTGTTCCACTGAGGATCTATGGCCGCCCAGCCAAAGCAACACATTCAACTGGTGGGACAATTTAAACACCTGCCAGTGTTTAATGGCAGTAGGCACCTGGCTATCCAAATCCTCTGGTCTAACCAGTCTGAAGCTGCAAGAGCTGAATCCCCAGATGCAGAGGAGACAATTCCTCATTAGGTAACTTCTAAGCTGTCACTTGTTCTTCGTGTTAGAAAAACTGCAAGTATTGCAGGCCAAAAAAATATTCAAGCACTGCAAAATACTGAGAGTGTAGTACAAGCTATGAGGGGAAATATGACGTACTAATTGTTCTTCAGTGTGGAATCTCTCATTTCTGAGGATATGCTTACAATTCTGTTAGCTCAGAGTCTTAAACCTTGTTTTGTGTTTGCAAAGACAGGACACACAGGTCCCCAGAGTGAGGCCCTTGACCTCAGCCAAGGTAAAATCACTGCCAAAGCTGCAAGAGGCTGATGACTTCCAAACCAAGAAACAGCACACAAAACACAGAAATTGTGGTTTTCATTTCAGTCTCGTGTCCTTTGTGAGCTTGATACTACTTAGGGTTTCATTTTACATCCTTTTAAGGGTCCTCTTGGTAAAAACAAAGCCAAACAAGTTTCTCTAAAACATGCAAGGATTCCAGGGTTGCTCCATGTGCAGAGCTTCTCACTGGGATGGGCAGGGCAGAAGGGTCAGACTCAAGGCTCCCATCCCACCCTCACCCTTCTCCCCAGGGGAACTCATGTCCACTGACACACTGCACTCATCTGTGCTCTCTCCATCTCCTTCTTTCCAATTCCCTTTGTAAGTTTTGTCACTTCCTGCTAGCTCAGTGGGCTATTTGTGCTGTTTTTACTATTTTGTTTATATTTAAACTTCCTCTTCTTTATAATTCCCTAGATATATTTACATTCACACCAAAGTGTAGTCCCTCCCTCCTCCCCGGGTGCAGAGCAACACACTGGGAAGATCTGGAGGGCTTCTTGACCTGGGGGGGAGCAGCTCATTGCCCTTCTATTTTAAACTCGAGGTTTGTTAGTTATCTCCAAGATAACATCAGATGCTGACTTACATGGATCAAGGAGAAAAATACAGTTCTCCTTCATTAAAAGGAGAACTATTCTGCCTGTAGGCAATATACAGTAGACATAAATTTGAGAGCTAATGAATGATATGTCAAGGACTCGAGCTTTAGCAGGGAGCATTACTAGAGTTCTGTTATGAAAGTCATTTCTGTCCTTGCTGAATCCTGGATAAATAGAGGTTTTAAACCCTGGAACAGTGTCAAGGGTTTTATAAAGCTGCCACCATTTGTTTACTCCCAAAGCAGAGTTTGAAAGATTCTAATAGAGTGTATGTTTGTCATGTACTCTGCAGAGTGAGGCACCAGAAAACATGTGACTATTTTGTGAAATTAAGAGGGAACTAAGGAAACTATTAATAAAATATGAAAGAATATAATTAATATGCCATGTTATTTTCTGGTCCTAAACCAACATTATCTTCAACTTCACATCCTCCTCTGCACAGATCCACTTGTGGCGTTTGTTCTGCTCACTGGAGATCCTGATCACAGCTTCATGCAGAGCACAGAAAGAGTAACTAGTGCCAGCAATCTGTCTGCCAGAATGCATTCCGATTTTTAAACATGGTTTGTCTCATTTAATTCCAAGTTGCAACCACAAGAAGTAACTGAAAACTGTTAATCAGAGTGTAAAGAAAGCATAGATTAATGTCAGGTGAGAACAGAAAACCGTAGTGATGCCAGTGGGATTTTCTATCCCTGGTCTGTCTGTGCACAGTATGTAACTGGCTATGTAAGATGACTAAAACACAGAGCTTTGGCAAATAGAAGACTTTCCACTTATAATTTTCCCACTCTCCCTTCTCCTTGTAGTTAATTATCCTATAAAAGGAAGATTTATTGAGGCATGTTCCAATAAATGCTGTGCATTAGCTATAGCTATATATATCCTTAACATTTCAATTCTTGAAGTTCTGTACTTCACACAAATCTTTATTATGGGACTCCAACTCCACAATTCTTACACCAGTTGTTCCCTCGCTACAATCCATGAGGTATTTTCCAAGGTTAAAACTTACAGGTGAACCCACAAACTACCAAACTCTTCCCAGAATCCTCAGTCTGACAATAGTTTGCTGTGCAACACAACTGTCTTGGTAGGACCTAAGCTGGAGGATGCTCTTCTACACAGGGTTGACCATACTCCTTGCTTTAGACAACAACTGAATTTTAAAAATTCTCTAAAGCAGAGCTAGAAAGCACCTATCCATTACATACTGGCAGCAATTAGTAAATATTTTGCCAAACAAGTTTGTTTGATTATTATTGCAGGGGGAATCTCTGTCCAGAGGCAGCTCTGGACTCTTGATGAATGTCTGGATGGTGTTTGCCTGCAGCCCCAAGTTGGGCACCCGATGTGCAGTGATTGGAGCAGGCACCCCCGTTCTCAGCCTGCCCTGCAGCGCCTGTGAGCCACCTCCCTCCTTATTCTGGGAAGGCTCCAAATGCACCAGAAAGGCAGCAGCACACCCCTCATGCCAGGCTCTGGGGTCCATTGCCATGGAGACTTCTATGTGCCCCAGCCTTAAATGCCCTCTTGGAGAAGGGAGCTGAATTCACCCAGCAGAGTTTCCCCCTTCCCTTGTGAATGGCTGTGGGATCTCATCCTTGTGGCTGCAGTCTTGGTTCAGGGAGCAACAGCAGCTGAACAAAGCATTTCCCTACCTAAGATGCGAGGCATTACTGAGCCTTTCTTGAGGGTCAGGTTTTCAGTCCAGGAATCAGCAGAGCAAACATTTATCATCCTAGGCTGGTGGCAGAAAGGTGACATTGAGTGCTGGGAGCCAGCTGAAAGGGACAGTTCTAGCTCAGCCTTTGATTTATCCTGGCCCAGCAGAAGCGCTGGGGAACACTGCACAGCACAGCGACCTACTCCTTATCTTGACTTTTGTCACAGGTGTGTGGGTTCAGAGAACTTAAGGGAAGAAAAACAGCTTCCTGAAGATTTTCCTCAGGATTATAAAATTCTACTTAAGATTTCCAACAAAGTCATCATAAGTATGGGTTAAGATGAAGTCCTTGTCTCCAAGCATGACAGAATATTAAAACATTACACAATGAAGCATAAAGAACAATGTGCTTCATTTGTCCATTTACTTTACAGTCAGCTGAAAGAGTATTTAGGTCATCACATTTAAAATGCCATTGCATTAACTCATCTCTCAAACAACACAATTAGCAGATCTTCTGGGTTTCCTAATACCTCCCTGGAAAGATACAGAAGGTTCTTCTGACTACTATGAAAAAATATTTCACAGAAATACACGAAGTTCTGTGTGTTGGTGCCTGATGGTGGGGACAGTGATATTGGGCAAAGAATTTTTGCTGACGTCAGAAATGTAACTTCAGGACGTCAGATTTTAAAAACAATCCCACAGAACTGCAGCCAAATCCTTGAAAAAAAGAACAAAAAGTATAGAACAACATGAGAGATAAAAGATAGCAAATGCCAAGCATGAAAGTGAGGTGCCTGCAGCAGGAGCTGGAAGTGCAGGGCAGTCCCAACAGCTACACCCAGGAACCCAACGGTGTCTGGGTAGAGCTGCTGGCATTGGGAACACTCGGGAAGTTACACTGCAAGGGCAGAAAAGTAAAAAAACAATGTTCTTGAGAACATATTTTATAAAACAGACACAAATCCAGGGTTTAAATGCATGTCAGGGTTGGAGTGGAAAATAATTCAGAAGAGATTTCCCTGTCTGCATTACATTTGTCTGCTTTTGAGCATTGTTCCAGCAAACATGCCAGCAAAGGGTTTTTTCTCCTAGTTAAAAAATGTTTCAAATTAGGGGATTCCTTTGCTCAGATCATGTCTCTCTACCTGACCTATTTCCTCTGGACTTCCAAGCTTCTGCAGAACAGGCTTGTACCTCACACTACTTTAGTCTACTGCATACAAAAGTAGAAACCAATGCTACTGGTAGAAGGAATTAGAAAATTAATAATATTGGTACCAAATTCCATATATACATGTACATACAGTATTTGAAGCAAAATTTCAGTTTTGAGAAAAAGAAATGTAACATACTTAAGTGCAGGACATGGAGCACCACTGTTCTTGAAGGCACCAGCTGTGTCACACAGTCCCATCCAGCAGGAATCCAGCAGAAACCTTAAGACAGTTTGCCAGCTACCAAAACACATTTAAAATCCTGCGTCTAGCCTCCAGTAGCAGTTACAGGGAATATCCATCCACCTTTTAGCAGATGCACTCACTGAGTGTCTTTTTCCCCCTGTTTTTCATTTCATTCCTTCTATCAGTGTTTTCTGTATGTGCCTGAATAAATTCTGGCACTGACTGTTTGCCAAACAGATGTTTGTTTATTTAAAATTATTGGGGAGCTCGGCTGATTTCTGTGCCTATGGCTGTATACTATAAATAACTCCTCTGCTTTTTGAAAACCTAGGAATTAAAAAGAGAAGTACAGTGAGGAGTCGATAGGGCTGGAAATGTCTGCAGTGCTCACCTGACCATCAGCACGTTCAAATGCCATGGGGAGAAAAACAAACCCTTTGAGCCAACTGGACCTTAGTGCAGAATATCTGAAGGCTTTAGCTGGCCTGTCATCCCGTGTGCAATCCAGGATTTTCTTCTCCCACATGTCTGGCAGTCTGCAGAGAAACCATATGGACTCCCAGCAAACTGCACATGGGAAGAACATGGCTGTTCAGGGTGAGCACAGGGAAGGGCCAGACAGGCTCTGCCTGTTGTTTGTGACAACAGTTGTACCTGTAAGGTGCTGCTTGATTGTCTTCCATGAACTAGACAATAATTCAAAAAGTCATTCTTTACTGTTATATAGAACATAAAGAGTCCTTAGTACAAGCTAAGATTTATTTACAAATAATAAATAAATAAAAAAAATCTTCCATCATTTTTATTTTCAGAAGTATTTTTTTTTACTATACACTGCTGAAACACTGTATTTCTGTTCTTGCTTCTAAAAACACATAGCTATTTCCAGAGTTTATTTTCCTATTAATATCCTTTGAAAACATTCAATATATTCCACATAATACATCTAAAAATATCATTTTATGTCATATCTTGGAGCCTGAGGAGTGGATTACATAGAGAAATGAACACAGTAGATGAAGAAGTTTGAGAAGGATTCAAGTCACATTTCAAATCTAAAATCTAAAATCTCCAAATTGGATTTTAAAGCACCAATCTCAGGGAGAAGCTGCCATGCAATTTTAATTCTGTCCTGGGCAGGGTCAAGGATCAGAACACAATCCAAAGAAAATATAAGTTGCAAGATTCTTTCTTCAAAATTCAGCCTGAATTGAAAGTATATCCTACACAGAGATATTATCATTGGGGAAAACTGCACAGTGCTGGAATATCAAGTGCAGCAACTGGATCAGTGTTGTATTACTGCCACAGAACCAGGGACATCCCTGTTTACTGATGGGAAGGTGGCTGGTTCTGCACGAGGATCACACACTGCATTAATGGACAATGCTGTGTTTCTTTCCATGGCAAAATTTCCTTTCAATGCTAAAGGGAACTTTACCAAAAACACAAAAGATAACTAAACAACTACTTTCTGTAGCATTTGCAGGGAGAGCCTGATGAACCTCCTCGTGTTTTACCCAAGTGTGATTACATTATACTGCCTGATTATGTTGAGTGGTTATTAATCACTTTTAAAGCCAATTTGTGAACTTGGCTTAGAAGTCTGTTCTTACATCTTTGCTGTTCTCTTTGGCTTTTATTTAAATTGATAAAAAATACCAGGAAGACCATTACGAAAACAGATGTTATATTCTTTTTCAAACCAGCATGAAAACTCAACTACCTTGCCTCATAGAGGGGACTTTACATACCACTTTTTTTTTCCAGCCATTTAATCATAAAGTAAAATTTCTTCCCCTTAAGCTTCTGTTTCCATAGTTAAACAAAACCAGACACCAAAAGAAGCAACTTCTAACTTTGAAAATCCCCATTCTCCTGCCAAACATTTGGTTTAGCTCAATCACACAGAGTAGCTCCAGGGTTTTCGCTGCATGAATAGGAGTATGACATTAAGTGACAATGCACTGAAAAATAATATGCCTCATCATTCAAAGTTAAGCTTCCTCCAAAATACAACACTTTATTACAAGTTTCTGGGATGCAAATTAAAAGTATTTCTGGATTTGTTCAAAATGTTCACCTCCATAGGCAAATATTTCCTCCAACCACAGTGAAACAAACAGGAGAATCAAATCAACTTCATTATATTTATTTTATTCCGTAACCTCTGGGCCAGATTCAATAAAAGCTCTATCTGATTTCAGTCTGTGTGACAGAACATTAAAAAGACATGCTATTTATTTTATTTAGCACCCACTACTTTTTTGAGCAACGAAAGATAACTTCCTGCTGACTCTTGTTTACTATGACTTATGCATGGGAATTGTGCTTTAAATAGCTGAAGTCCTTAAGATGTCAAAATCTGGAACTTGGGTTGGAATGCACACAGATCTTATTAATTAACAAGGCCTGGGAAAATAAATGGGATAGAGAAAATATATTTGGGCTCTGGATTCAGCATGAGAACGAAGTCTGCATTCAGATTCAAAGCCAAATCAGAGCTAACGTTCAAGTATGCACGGAATGATGTCCCTAGCAGTGCTTATTGTGAGATTCCTGTTCTAACTGACACAAATCTCCTGATATTTCCTTCATTTCTAGCAAACTCAGAGCAACTTTCTTGATTCCTGTCTCTTTAATCACCTTTATTTAGACACAGGGATTTGTATCCCAGTCCTGCAAATTTGAACCATTTATCTAAAATGATCAGGCTCTATTTGGGAGGAATGTTCTCTCACAGAATTGTTTGTAGACCAGATATCATTCCACTATGTGCTACACGTAATAATCTCAGTTCCTTATATTGGATTGGATTCCTAGCTCCATTTTCCCTTTCTGAAAAAACTATATTCAGTTTGGAAGCCTTTCCATGTGCAGAATTCCCTCCTGGATTAACAAGGCTGATGTCACCGCTGTGCAATTCTGGGTTAAGCCACAGTAACTCCCCTGATCTCAATAAAGCTGCAGCAGCAGAAAACTCCAGTAATGCAAAAGAGAGTCACACCCAGGCAGCTCTGCATGTGGAAGGGTTCTGGATATGTCCAAAGAGTAATCAATGAAAGATTTTCAGCTTTTACCAAATGCTGGCTGCATTACTCTGTGAAACAGGGGTTCAGCGTGCCAAGGTATGCTTGGAAAACACCCACAAAGCAAAAAAATGGAGAACTGTTTCAATGTTAGTGATCCACACACACTGGGACCCCAAGGTGTTTGATATACCAAGGGTTATTGTGTTGTAAGGTGGCAAAATTGATTAAATATTCCTGATTAGATGAAGCCACAGCATATTAATCCTTAATCAAATAGTGTCACATATGGCTTTCTTCTCAGTTTGGGTACCTTGGCTATAGCACCATGGGCCAGGATCCAAGTTTTTTATCAAGAACGTGCTTGTGATTTCTGTCTTACAACACAACCAGGGTTCAGCATTGCTCTCAGTGTTTAGAGAGCCAGGTGATATACATTGCACATCAGTTTGCACATAAACGTTAGACCTTCCTCTTTCCACAACTCCCTTTCCCTGCAACATTTCATACAGAAGCACTGCTAACAAGAAAGGGTGCGGGGACTTTCCCAGCTTTAGAAGCAAAGCCATAAAATTTAATGTGCCCAGAATAGTTCTATTTAAAGCACTGGTAAATGAGCCAACAAACTACTGTCCATGAGCATTACATCACGTGTTGCCACATTTCTCTGAGGCTATATAAAGCTGTAATATGTTCACTAATGAGTTGTATGGTATGTTCAGGCCATATGGCTCCCCGGAACTGTACAGAACAATGCTGCAGTTATGGGGGTACGGAACAATCACTTTCTGACATGTACATCATCATGTGTTTATGAAATGTCTCCCAGGGAGACCACATGCTAAAATAAACAGTCAATATTTTATTGTTCGCTCTCTCATGGGCTTGTTACAATTTGGTTTATGTTTTATTTGTTTATAAAACCATTTGTGCTAATAACCCAACCATATTTTTTATTTTCCTCTATGCCCTAATTTCACTGCTGCTAGGGCAATACAGAAGAGGTGATTGGCTCCAGTTATTTTGTTTCAGAAGTTCCAGCTGCTGACTAATTACCTTGTTGGAAAAGCAAACATGACTGTTTCTCATATCTACACTACACTTTCTTATTTCCAAATATGAAGTTACAGGAATCCAAGGCAGTAAATATGTCAGGTTTTATTTACATAGCTCTTCAGTTATCATGTGGAGTAGCGTCTCTGCTCAAGATTTTGGATTATAGGAGGATTTTGTTGAAAGACAAAATGCTATGGAATGGGTTAAAGTATGTATATAAATTTAAACAAACACAAATAAAAAGCAGAACACTTGGGCTATCTCTGTGCATTATGGTAAATGAAGCCATAATCTCCTAATGCCCCTGGCGATGAGGTCTCTCCATTAGCTAATAGCTGGTTTAAAACAGTCTTATAATAATTCTACCAACAAAATAAATATTTTAAAATGAACATACACACACATGTGCATAACCATTCCGATTTACAAGGCAGAAAACGTACAGCATTATGTTCCACTGTCTATTTATCAGTCATTAAATTTTCAATAATGTCAGCCTGCATGCAACCGTGTGACCCATAATAAAAATACCCCCTTGAAGTTAAAGCAGCTTTGAGGTACCCACCCAGCTCCTCACAAGGTGGGAGCTTCCTGGAGAAGCAGACCTACCTTTAACAACTGAAGGAATGAATAGCCATGCAGGGCATTGGACTGGGCTGGATCTTTTGGGTTCCTGCAGCCATCCATTGTGGGTATGAAAATCCTGGCTGTGCTCAATCAGAAAAGCAGGAGCGTGTTCTTCTCTTCAGCCTGAGCGCTGCTGCCTTCCTGCTTCTTGTCAATATTTAACTAGTTTGTCAAGTTGGATTATATCTCCTGTCCTAAATCCTACTCCTTTAATTCAAACTAAGTGGGTGTGCTTCCAAGGCAGCTTCTTAGTCTTGTATTGATAGCTTATCAAAGTCATTTGTTTGGCCTGGAAGGTTTCTTCCTGGATGCATTTTCATACATAGGTGATGCAGTTGCCAAACCAATGCACCAGAGAAACCACCACGGTGAACAAACAGCCATGATTCCTGTGTTCCACAGCAACACCCACAGAAAATTAGGGCTTGGTTGGATTTTTAGCATTTCTTGATCATTCTTGGCCGCAGAATGAGAACATCACTCACAATAATCGGAGGAATTCCAATATATACACACTTTTCAACAAACTAGTATAAAATGATGTGTTTTTTCAGAAATTTTTTTAAGCAGAGGCTGAGGGAAGTGCTGCCATAGGGCTGATCCCACCCTCAGATGTGGCTGCAGCTGCCTTTTCCCTGCAGTTACTCCAGCACAGCCAGAGCTGTTTCTGTTGTTTGCAAACAAACCAGTTCAGTTTGACTTGCTGGAGATGCAGCTACACCCTACTATCAACAGGCTCTATGAATTGATGTTTTGCACCACTTATGTACATTTATTTGCACGTTAAGTGTGTCTCTTAGGCACAGGCAATCTGCCAATACTGTTCTCAATGGAACACAATTTTGCTTTCAAATTAAGAGGTACTATAATATCAAGCAGCAAAAACAGTGATGCAAAACTTGTATAGTGCTTCAAGCTGCAGTAGTTAACATTAAAAAGTCAATTATCACCAGTTCACTGCAATATTTTGTCTCAGAAGGCAGATTTTTTAAAAGAATGTTACAATGTCTTAGTTGGGGGTTTTGTTGTTTGGGAGGGTTTGGGGAGTGGGTTGGGGAAGGGAACGCTGACTTTTAAAAATAAACTTTGTTTTTTTCCGAAAAGAGATAGGATGCAAAAAGGCTACATGTTTCAGAATAATAGGTACAAATATTCCTCACAGATTTCTTTTACCCTGTCCTCCCTATAAGCTTTTTCAAAAAAAAAAAAATAAATAAAAGAAAAGAAAAAGAAAAGGATATTTGGAGCCAAAGAATTCAGCTCAACCAAATGATGGGAGATATGGGATTCACACCACTTGCAAGGAGGAGTAAAGGTACAGGACGTGGAGTCTACCTAGTGGCATTCCCCAGTTGAACTTCTGGAATTTTGTGGCTGCTGGACAATTTTTCCCATGTCTTTGATAACACAGATTATTTATATCCAGTAACATTGCTTAAAGTAACCTAGTCATTATTAATAACTAGTTCAGATCTGAAAACATCTCTGTACACATGGATGCACACAGTGAGTTCCTATAATAAGTTATCAGATTGAGGTCATTGTGTCACTCTGCCTGACCCAAAGGTTGATGAAGCAATGGGAAGATTTCCTGCTCATTCTCTGACCTTCAGGCTGGGCCAGACTTCCCCAGCACAGGAGCACAGGAGGCACTCAGTGTTGCTTAGTTCCATTCCTATAACTCTGTCTCCAAGAGAACAAACTCTCTGTTTCAGGGTCTTGTCCAGCATGACGTGATTTCAGATCACCAAAAGCTGGCAGAAGCTCACATCTGCCTCTCAGCCTGATGGGCATGAACCCTCAGGGGACAGTGATCAGCCAGTGAAATTGTATGGGCAATGGTTATTCCAGATATAAAAGGATTCTTAACCTATATACAATCTCTTGAGCAACTTAACTCCCCACCCCCTTCCCCAGTGCTCTCTGAAACCCTCAGCCTGCCCTGAAATAGATGCTGAGCCTCAAACAGTCAGAAGAGATTTTGTAGTCTGAAATCCAAACCACGCACAATTGGCCTCTGAAACTAGTGGAACAAATGCTACTCTCTTGCAGCAAGATATTTTTGTCTTTGATAAATATTAACTGACTTGCAATAGTCATAGCCAAAGCAGCTGACCCATATTTCATAACTAGTGGAAGTTTTCCCTGACACTATCATTAGAAGTACTCAGCTGCTGGGGGCTGTGAGCCGGATCCCGCTGCAGAACTCCTGCTCAGACCCAGCACAAGCACAAGATTACTGCCTGTGGCCTTGACAGGAGGGAATGCATTGGAGATCATTGACAGAAGACTTTAATGTGGCTCTTTACATCCTTTTAATTGGTTAAAAAGGGGAAAAAATGGAAGCATTCCAATTTTTCCTTATTAACTGTTATTTTTCACTGGGGAAACTCTGCAGAAGCACCTCTATCAGCACAATCACAGGGAGGGAGCAGATACTGGGTAAGGGGAGTTTTGTCACAGGGATATTGTGTGACAGAGCTCATCTGGCTGCAGGAATCACAAGATAACATACAGGGACTGGTCATGAGGTCACCTTCGGTGTAACTGAATCTCTGCTTTCTAAAAACTACCATTGGATGTAACTTTAGTGAAAATTATTTAATAACTGAAATCTGCAGAACTGAGCACGATTGCTAGACATCAGAAAGTCTATAGAAAAGACTCCATTCTTGAGCTTAGAATGTTGAGGGTTTTTTATTATGAAGCTGAAACCCTTAATGTTTTCAGGGTTGTGTTGAAGTTCGGGTGTTTGCTGCCTTTTTGGAAATAAACAGATTCAAAGTTTGCAAACAAAAAGAGGAGTGCAGAAAACCTGAGAATAATCACAATCTGCCTAATATTTTAAGTAATATAAAATACCATGAGCCTCAGAAGAAAATACTACAAACCTGATACAGGAAAATCTTTGTTTACTTAATGCAATTCTGACTCCTTAACCATTATTTATTTATTTAAGTATTGCACGAATTTCCCCAGCCAAGCTGTTCAGGTTGCCAACATGAATAGCTTTCCACATCTGCTGCCAACTGATGTCTCCCCTGACAGTCTTCAGAGCTGAAGACCAAAAATTTCACGTAGAGCAGGATTAGCTCTTTAATAAATGGGTCTATGGAGCACTTCAACATAGAATAAAGCAGCTGTTTCAGTGGTCGTGTGGCTTCTGGCAATTGTCTCCAAAACTTGCCTGTGCCACAGCTCATCAAGGAGTTACCTGCTGCTTCCAACACAAGTCTCCATTTTTGCATTCTTAAATAATATTTTAAGTGAAATGGGGACCTTGAAGGGTATATTTATGTTGCTCAAATTCTGTGGTTTTTTGGTGAATGAGACTAAATCCTAACCTTTAGATCTCAGTGAAAATTTGTCATGCTTTTCTTGAAACCCACTTAAGCACATTCAGGACTTTGCATGTGCAAAGGGGAACATTTCCTGGTACACACTGCAACAAATGGAGCTCACAGATTCACTTATGCATCTTAGGCATGTCAGCTGAGGTCTTACTGTGTCATAGGCACCACTGAGCTAATTCTGTCAAACTCCCATTGCTCCCAGTGGAAATTTGCCCAAAATTAATTTAAAACAAAAATGTGGACCATGCTCTGCGTTTGGGTGAAAAATGAACTGTCTTGGTAGCTGCCATATTTGTGTGCCAGGAATTGTTGTGTGGGATTTTAAAAGGTGCTTACTTCTGCCCTCTGTTCCCAGTGAAATCAGTCAGTGATTAAACTTCCGTTGACCTCAGCAGGAACAGATTTAAACTCACATTAAGCATTTTAAAATCCAAGTATGCAAATTTTACATGTTGGATAACATACATTTCCCACACTGCTATAAACCTTTTTCTCCCATCACACATATTGGCAATGCATTTTTTGCAGTAGATGTTGGAAGAGACTGAAGGAAAGCAATTGTTTTTCAGTGTCACTTAAATAAATTGAGTATAGTGCCACAGGCTGAAAGAGAAGATACAATTTTTTATAAGCTCATAATGTTTTCCTTTGTCTTAGAATGTCTTAGAATTGTTCATTAAACTTTGAACAGTGTACTGCACACAGCATCTGACATAACTGCCATGCCACTACTGCCATGTCTGCCCCATCACACAACAAACCAGACATGACTTTTTAATGAGAAACAATAAAAAATGTTCATCAATTATTAAAGTTTTCTTTTCAGTATGTATGGCTGAAAAAACATATAAATTAAAATATCACTTCCTATATGTCACTTACACTAAATATTTTGGGTTTTTTATAGCAAGCCCAGCCACTCCAATACCTTGTTTAGAGCATTGTTTGACAAGAATACTTCATTGTTTTAGGCATGAAGGAATTCAAAAACCTCACTAGTGTGCAACACACAGCTATGGCCTTGGGCTAAAAAATAAATACCTGCTTTTCACAGAATGTATTAAGCAGTTCAGCCTTTCCAGAAATAAATTCTTTCTCCATATCCTCTATTTGGACCTCTTCAGAAAGAAACAAAAGCTCTCTGAAACATTAAATATTTTTGAATGTGGCAATGTTAATAAAACAGATGGCACACAACGTGGAGAGGGTAATTAGTCCTGCAGTCCAGCATTCCCTCCCATGAGTGGGAACACTCTCCCTGTGCAGCTCCCAGTGACCTGGAGGTCATCCCTCTGTACAAGGACATTTGCTACAAGGTCACTGAGCTTTTTTTAAACTAAAGAGAAAACAAGGAAACTGCTTTCCTCTTCTGCCAACTTCTCTTCAGAGCATCACCATGCCCCTTCCAAACTTTTGCTGCCTTGTGCCCCAAACTATAACCTGAGGAGTGAAAACTTCTTTTATTCTTTGACCTTCACTGCCTTCCATAGGAAGGCAACTTAACTTTCTTGAGGCAGAAAAGATCCTCCTTTGACCTTATCTTCAGTTTTCCTTCATTCATGGATGCCAAGGGAGAATGATGAGGAAATTTGTTGTTTCCTTCTCCCCCACCTCCCTCCCAGTCACATCTCTCTCTTTCCCAAGAGCAGTCACAGCAACCCTTGCAAAATTTTATCTCCTCAGTGCCGCACCCTACACATCCTATAGTTCCCTTATCTCACCCGAGATAACAGCCCAGCAATGCAGTGGGTATTAGCTCATTCTGAGGTTCCGTAGTGGCTCTGAGGTGAGTGTGTCACCCAAGAGCTACAAACACCATTTCCAGTGCTATCCAGATATTGAAATGCTGGAAAATCTAACATCCAAATATTGGCGAGCCAAGCTTGGCTCAGTGTGAGACTGAAAGAGATCACAGCCCAGGGAAGGATGGCTGCAGGCCATAAATGCAAATAGCTGGCCGATTAACAACATGTTATACCCATAAAATTTAAATCAAACATTGGTCAGCTGAAGGTCATTAAAGAAAGAAAGTCCCTTAGTTCTCCTTTAGGCTGCTCTGAAAGGCTGATACTCACCAGTGGGAGCTAAGGTGGACTAAGAGGAAACCACACAGATTTAAAAGATCTGGTTTTGAAAAAAAGAAAACAGATTTGCTGAGTATTACAGTGAGTCCAATCAATGCAAGCAAAGCAGTAACAGACTATAAATTACCAGAAACAACAACAAAAAATCCTTGTTGATTGGAGTGACTATTGTCAATACGTATCACTTACCCAGCAAACAGAGCACTTGCAGCGCAAACATTATAAAAGGGCCAAACTTTCTAGAGTGCTCTGGATCCTTTGCCAGCTTTTTTAAGCTGAGTTCAAGAAATGCAAAACATCTTACTGCCAAAGGGCTCCTGCTGACTGTGAACAGTCACCTTTGACAAGACCTAGAGGGGATGTGGAGGTTGTTTCTACAAGCCTTCAGCTCAGAGCTCCTTGAGGCAGCAGAGGAGGCTCTGCAATAGCTCAGGGCAGGTGCCCTCAGCTGTGCAACACATCAGGTCACTGGGGGATGAAACAGCTTCTGAATAAACAGATCTGCTCTATTTGACCATTGTCTCCTCTATGAACAACCGGGCTTGCTGGCAGTACAAATACCAATCTTTTTTTCATCTCCACTGCTGGATGAGTAGAAATTTGCTGGATTTAAATAAAATGGAGAAAAAGACACTTAATCCTTGACAAAATTGCCTGTGACCAAGGTATGCCTTCTATATCAATAATTAAGAGAAAAGATTATAGACTTGGTAAATCAATTTAACATTACAAGCTAGCAAAACAGGGAGGCTGAACCTTTTGGTCAGAGCTGCACATCACCATGAAAGCTACAGAAAATGAAAGCTGATGTGCACTTGAATAGCTGGACAACAAAGTAGTTTCTTTGGAAGGTGTTTGAGTTCGTGACTCTTTCAAACTTTATCAGGGAACTAATTTTCCTTTGTAGCTACAAAACAGTAGGAAAGATCATAAAAGTCCAAAACTGGCCAACTGAGAAGCTTTTATTACACCTGGCCCCAGGAAAGGATGGGAAAATGTATGAAAGTCTGAAGAGAAAAGTGCCTCTATGCAGAAATTACCAAATTCAGTACATTCACATAAACACTCATATAAGTATGTTTATATTTATGAACGATTTATATTTATGAACATATTGCTATTGCATTATCTTCCTTGGCTTCTTTGTAAAGTTAAAAGGAAAACAAAATAATACTGGTTTTGTTTGAGAAGTTTTTCTGATGCTGACTTTATTTATTTGTTTATTGCCAAGCAGAAGCCTAAAGGATGTGTAAAGTATCTGTTGTGACACACAGCACTTTCTTATTAGATCAAATCTAGGTCTCCACAGACAGCAGACAAGAGCACAAAAGGGGAAGTGTGGACGAACTCACATTAGAATTAGAAAAAGAAAGGATTTAAAGCTGAAGGATTTGAGGGAAACCATCCATTATGATACACTTCACATTCACCATTAGGCTGCCCTTGGGAGGGAGAGAATCAAGAAGCTGTAAAAGAGAGTTTTAAATGGGCTTCCCGGGACTTGAGGAACCACTAGACCTCCATTAGACAGACTTTTGACAGGTCTCCCCGTTAGCATATCCAATATATAAAAATAAAACCAGCTCCAGCTGGCAGACTATTGTTTCTATGGCAGTGTAGATCAAGACCACTCAGAACTCTTTGAAGACTTTGAAACCAAATTATTTTCCAAAACCACAGGAAGCACACAGCACAGATATGGCACCATTCCTAGCTTGGAGCTGGGTAGTGACAGCTGCCTTCTCTCTGCTCTCGGCTTGCGTTCCTGGGGAGGCACATGAGTATCCAGGGCTCTCAAGACTCAGGAAAGGTAAAACTATCCCTGCACAAACCAAAGGCATGCACAACAAACCTCAAATGTTTTGTAAAATAGCTTTATAACTTTTGGCATGGTAATGTTAATTATTACTATTCCTCATTGTGTCCATGCAGATGTAGAGTATAAAACTGATGATTCCATCAAGTTCTGCTGAATTTGAACCTTTTTTTACGAGGTACTTCAGCTTTTATTGTTCTCCTCCTTTTGGGGAGGCTCTACTCTGATTTTTTGCAATTCTCTAGAGAACATTTGCAGCAAGACTGCTTCCATCATGTCAAGAAATGGGTGTTGGAATATTGCTTTGTAAAGTCAGAGAAAAGGTCTGATTTGAAAGTGATTAAAGACTGAGAGCTACAGAAGCTTTGAGGATGGAATATACTGTTTTACACAAAAACTGTTCCCTGCTTAGGCTCTCTTGTTTCTTTACCAGATTACAAAGGGTTTTTCCAATGGGCAAAAGCAGAAGGGGCAGATTGAGCTCAGGGAATTGATTTTAAATAAGGCTGTATTCTCTTAATCTCTTGTTTCTAGAAGAAAATCCAACAGAACAGAGATAAATCCACAGCAATGAAAATACATACATTATACCAGTATTGGTAAAGTATATATTTATTTCTGAACGCCCTTAGCAAGCTTAGTATGAACTGACTTTAATAAAGGAAATATTTGCATTCTTGTTGATCACTTATGTATGGATTTACATCCTTTGCTTTCCACATTTCAGCCTCAGAAACTAAGCAGGAACATCTCCTTTTCTGCATGTTTTCAAACAGGAGGTTCTTTGCAACAGCCAAGTGAGACAGCAAAATGCAGCCACATAAAGCAAAGCCTGATAAAGCATCACCTTCCCCTGCGGGTCCTACCAGTAACTAATAAATATCTAACAGCAGCAGCACCTGAGGGCAGAAGGAAACCCTGATTTTTCCAGCTCTCTCTCCAGTAGGGAGCCCACAGAAATGCGTGGAACAAACACCTACTTTTCCTGTAGGTCACTGGAAAAGCTGGAAGGGCATTGTGTGAGGGAATGGGAATTGAGTAGAGATTGTCAAGGCCAGTGAGAAGGGATGCAGTTAACTGGCTGCCTCCTGGACTCTGAACTGTACAAATCTGAGCTTCAGGAGCATCCTCTGAGTTCAGCAACCACATTTCAGTGCATTCGCAATTTGTCAGGATGGTAACACAGGATTCAAACGGGGAGATGTGTTTGTAAGCAAATTCTTGTCCCACTACTACAGCTGTGTCAAGCCTGATGCCAGCTGGCACTTGAGGCTGTTCTACTGCCAAAATTTGCTGTCTCCAAAGCAAATGGGAATGAGCCAGCATCCTGTGGATCTCAACTGTAAGTAGCCATCCAAGACAGAATATAAGATGAGCTTGCAGAAGAGACTGGTGATCTCCATAGGAACAGTCAGCTCAGAGACACGGAGAGAGTGTAAAACAGAGAGGGAGGTTATCCCTATTGCATAAACAGTTCATTTTTGTCTCCTGACTAATATTTAGGATCAGATTCTCCACTGGGATAAATTAGAGCATCTTTAGCTCTATGTCTGAAAAAATCCTGACATCATTGTATAAACCATATTATTTGAAATGATAAATCTGTTTTCTTTGCCTTACAGTTTAAGAGCCTCCAGGCTATTGTTTTCCAGCTCTTTCCAACATCAGGGAGGCAAGAGACTTAGTCACACTTCATCTTCATGCAAATGGAGACTGCATGTACTTCCCCAAGTCTGGGTTACAGGGAATGAAAGAAAAATCTTGTACCCAACAGTACAAGGCAAGTAACAAAATCATAAGAAATAGTGGCTGCAAAGTCTGTCCATCTCCAGCTCACAGCAGTGGAAGAAGTGATTTTGTGCCAGCTGAAGACCCAGCCCTCAGTCTAAATACTGACTCAGTGTTTGGCCTCCTGGACTGAACAAGAATTTTCATGAGGCATTTCCCAACCCAGTTGAGTTGGGAGAGCCTGAAGGCCTCCACTTCAACCTTTATGTGATCAAATTTGAGAGCTCTATTTGAGACTACTGCAGAATACAGTAAAAGGTTTCCTAGCTGCTTTAAAGTTTGGTTTTTAAAATCTTGGTTTTATACATGCTTGCTGCAGCACATACAACCTAGAAAGTATTCTCCACAAATGCAAGAAAAAAAAATTCCTGCCCCTGTAGTCATACCCAAAGCTGGACAAAATATTTAAGAATCATTTTTCCTCTCAAAAAACAAGCCGTTTATCTGATTCAGGAAATGAAAATCAATCTTTACTGCTATGCCTGAAGTAAAAATTGTCTTCCATTCTTTTGAGAGCTTTTTGGGTTTTTTGGCCAACTAAGTATGTTTTATAGGAACTTAGGAAGAAAAGGCAAATCACAAACCTTTGAATGTTTGTCAGATTTTATCAAAAACATGGCAATGTTTGCAAGATTTGTGTCTTTTAAACCTTAAAATAGTAAAAAGATTTATCTGTAACCAAGGAGAAGGCATCAAATATCATCTTCTGGACTAGATGTGTGAGTTCAATCTTACTCCAGGACTACAAGCACAGTAAAGTACAAATCTTTGCTTAAGAATTTAATTTCTTCAATCCATTTTCATCTCTATAGTCACAAAAAATCTAAATTGTCTTTGAAGCATGTTCTCTCTTGATCTTGATACTTTATTTTCAGCATGCCGACTGTGCTGCAAATTTTGGAAAAATCTTATCCTGAACTATTGCCTGTTTTTCTCTGACACTGAGCTTGTTGGCTCTGAATTCCTTCTCTGGGTTGAACTCTGCTCCTTTACAGGCTCTGTCAGTGATATGTTGCTACATTCACTGATGTACATCACAGCAATGTACCATCCTCTGCTCTCATCATGTTTCAGTAACTGCTCTAGCCAGGGCAAAAGGTCTTAGTTAATTACTTGCTTCCGTAAAGGGTATTTGGAAGATCATAGAAGACAGGTATGTTATTGTTAGCCATAATACCACTTGCTCATTCAAAGGCCATCAAAACCTCCTCAGATCAAAGCTCCTTACTGAGAATTCACACCAGGCTGTACCCTAATGAGTACAGACTGGGATCACGAGTCCTCAGGGCTCAGGAAAGAAAATCACCTCTTTTTATCTGTAACCTTTTATTGTTGCTGCTTCCCTTGACTACTTAACTCTGGCCTTAAGTGCTCTTGTGCACCAAATTTCAGCCTCCATTTACTAAGGGGTTACCCCACCAAAAGGACAAAAGCTACATTAGCCTCAGGTTTGAGAGCAGCAAAATACACTGGGAATTTTTTTCCAATAGAAAATATAAATGCATTTTTCTACTCCCATTTTCAGTTTGCTACATCTGCCTACGATGGGGTCCTTTTCTGTTCACCCAGCAGTGACAGCAGTAAAAGTGAGAGTGTGTCAGTCCCTCACTCAGTGCCCAGATCCTGGACACAGCATAATGGACACTGCCGGTGGGGACACACTCGGGAGGGCCATCTGTGCTGAGGGAAATTGCCTACATCAGATGGATGGGGAAAAATGTGTATCATGAAGAGGAGAAGAAAAATTTATCTGTTTTGCAAGGCTATCAAGGATTTCAATAAAGGGCAGTAGATGCATCCCCTTTGATTAGCTCATAAACGCCCTTATTGCCATTCTGGGGAAATGAAGTTCTACTTAACAGACTCTGCTCTTTCTCACAGAGATGGGAGGAATTTATCTCTGATGGCTCCTCACTGAAAGCAAGCCATCATTCATATCCCAAGAAATACTAGGATAATGAAAAGTGCCATACACAGCACAGATACTTCCCCAATTTCTCTTTGGAAGCTTATTAATTATCAGAACTTTCTGAGAGGTTTGTAAATCATGGGGGGAATCTGCTTAAATAATCTATGAATATGTGATAATGCTCATTATTTTCAGAGTTTGGAAAAACAAGTCCATGGGCAATCCCATCACCACAGCAGCACTCTCTTTTGGTCTCCTGACTGTGTGAGGATACCCAGTCTGTAAACATGACACCCTTTCTTGTGTTTTAAATAATACAAAGGAGCAGTGATTGTTAACATGGATTCAGCTAAAGGTCTTTATTTTAGAATACCTGTGCCCTTTTAAGCCACTTATTTGCATTTGTCTTAGAAGATGTACTAACTTCTAAGAAAAACACACAAAGGCAACAAATGCCTGGAGAATAGCCACAACACAAGGAAAAGTTGAAGTCTGCTTGGGAAAAGGGATCAGACAGGTCTGCACCTAAAATAAAGAGAAAAAAGCTGCAGGCTGTGCCTTCCTGCAGTTCCTCCTGCCCACAAGCCCATACCCAGTCACCACAGGGGAAGGAGCAGCTTTGGAGGGCTCACCACCTTCCACTTCCCACCCAAATCCAGCTGGGGACACGAGGTGCCCCACATGCAGGTACACAGAGATGCAGTTCATAGATTTGAGAACCAGCTGAAAAGATTGCAGTCCAATAATTTCACAGGCAGCTTAGCTGGAGATGGCCCAGAGGGCTCATTCACTTAGGGGAAAAAAAAAGAGCAGGACTGACTTCTGCAACACAAGTATTTACAGAGGCAGATCACAAATCCAGTGGTTGTAGCTGCTCAGTCACAGGGAATGACTTGGTAAGGCCAGAACAAAAAACAACACTTGGGAAGAGCTTAATTTCATTGTCTAAAGGTTCCTCTGCTGGGTTCAACCAGCCCTGCCCTCGGCTTGTTTAGGCAGCTTTTCTTGGTAACAAAAGAGTTTCACACTCCAGCATCCATGAGAGATACAATTTTCAGATGCACTGACGTGACGCAGCCTTGGCACTGGCCTCTCTCTGTGCAGAATGAATGTAATTAGGTTCTGGTCACTGGGCTGTGGGCAAACACCAGCTTCCAGTCCACACAGTAATTAATGACAGCACAATGACATCCAGAATTGACACACTTCACGCTGGGAAAGGGGGATGTTTGGAGGTTAGAAAATTATGGTTTGTGAGTTTTAGAAAATCTTGTGATACAACATTGAACACCACAAATACCCAGAATGTGCATTCCAAGCTGAGGAGCTGCAAAAAAGAGCACAGTTCTCCTTTCTGTACAGTACCAACAAGTGTATAGAGAGCAGCTCACCCTATTTTTAGGTTTTTCATATATTCATCTCTATCCCTATCTCTTCTGCACCACTTCCTGAGCTTTACTAATCAGTGCATTGAGGCATACATCTGGATATATAAATATAGCTTAGATAGGAAGATCTTGTGGGTTTGAGTTTGAAAAATATCCCTAAAAATAGATGGCAATTGTGTCTAATAGGGAGACACTGTTCTTCATATTTCCGTCCTTGCCTTCATTTTGTAAGTATAATATAAACAATGATTTTACCATCATAAACTATTTAATTCCACAAGGTATCAGTAATGTCAATTAGATATATTTCTTCCCATCAATAAGAATTTCCTGCTTTCTACTACGCTTTGGGAAAAAATGCTCAGCCTTGATGCATCAGGAGTTGAAAACAGGTCTTTTCTCATTCATGGCTTTCAGAGTCCACCTTGTACACTGTGAGCCCACATACACAGGTTTGTGCTTCCTGAAATCTGTATCCTTGTTTCCAAGTGCCATCCTGCAATTCATGCAGGGCTGGACAACCTATGGCACTTGTTAAGAAAGCAGCATTATGGAAGTTCACTGGGCCCCCAAGTGACATATGTCCTCACATCACTGCCCTGAAAAATATGTAATCCATATTAAATAAAGCCCTGAGCCATTTGCAATAATATTTTCTTGGTTTTAAAAGGTCATTAGAAGGTGAGAAAAGGTTGAGGGAGAATTTTTTACTATGGATAAGAATAACGCAGCACAGATGTAACATTTCTGGTGGATGATCCACCAGGTCTTTGCAAACATTAATTAAGCCTCACATTTTCCATATGAGATAGGTAAACACTGTGGTTCCCTTGCTCTCTGATCTGTAAAACAAGGCCAAGAAAAGACTTGTGACTCATAAGACACCAGAAGAGCCAAGAGCAAAATTAAAAAAGACTTCACAGCCAGCCCACATTCTAGCAATGTGAATTAATTCAGTCAGTGATGGGATCCTGTGCTCTGCTGAGGCAGGGTCAGGTCCTGTTTCCCTTGCCAACTACAGCAGAGTCCTGGATGTACTTGACTTCCAGTTTTGCATAACTATAAATAATCTGCTACATCTCGTTCTTCCAGACTCCAGCCATCTGCAATTTCCAATATGACTTCTTCCCTCCTCCTCTACTGCACTGCTTTGATGCTTAACCCCTTGGTTCTTTTCTTTGCAGCATGGTATTATAAGAAACCTCAGTAGAAAGGGAAGCTGTGAACCAAACAATCAACATGATCAGCATAGTCCACAGCTGTGAGAAATTGAATGATAACAAAAGCTGGCAGGAAAGTGTTTAAATTCTCCCCTCTGTCCTCAGATCTGAATAGCAGCAGGGCATAAGTGGTTCACAGACATTTACCTCTCATCTTCACCATGGGATGAATTTCACTTAAACAGCACAGTCATACCTCACAGTTTTGGTCTCCATTCTACCTATTTTCAGTTCTGAGATCGATTCAACAGAAACTATACCCGATAATAAATAATAAATCACACTTGGGCTAACTTCCAAACACAGCTGTGCAGATTCAAAGTGCTGCAATGGACAGGTGGACTCAGAAAAGAATATATAGACTCAAGATGAAAACATGAAGTAAAGAAGAATCAAGCTCTCTTCTCCAAATTCTCTATGCAGTTGGGCTTTATACATTGTGTGAAACAAACAACCAAAAGGTCTCTTTCTGTACTTGGTCAAAGATGTTTAGAACTCTGTCCTGGAAAGCACTTGGGAAATGAATGGACTAGCAAGTTGTTTAGGACAGAAGTTTCAACTAAGAAGTGCAGGTTCATGATTAGAATCATTGTTTAGGATTACATATCCAATTATTAAATCTGAGGTCACATTTGCCCAAGCTATTGAGAAAAACAGATATTATTATTTTTAACTCTTTGGGCCAACAGTCCTCCAGGAAAGAATTCTGCTTTCCTCTCTTTCAAGCACTAAAAAGAAACTGCTGGAAAAATTTTAACTGTTCCTTTTGTCCCTGTTGCAAAGGCATATATATTTGTCAGCTGTGAAATTAGATTCATTGTGCAGGTTGTCAAAAGAATCAAATTGATGGTGGAAAATGGTGATGAAATAGATATGAATCCTTCACCTGAGTATCAGGACACAATGAGCTCTACAAGCACCACTGCCTTATTTTCACAACCAGATGCATTAAAATGTATTAGTATTTGTGTCATTTTATGAAATATTGTGTTAATATCTACATTTCAGCATGGAGTGCCCATTTGATTCTACACAAATTCAGTGTACACTGCTGAGGGCAAAAGAGGGTCAAGTCACCTCTTGACCTGTGCATGGAAATCCTGCACCATCAATGAGATGAGAAAGGAAGGACCACATTTAGGCAGGTGATCCAGCAGAATAAGTCTCTTGATCTGGAGCCCCACAGTTAATTCCTCTGCATCAATATTTCAAATGCATCAGGTTCAGGGGAAAATACACTTGCCAAAAACAACAGTTTGGCTTAAAGTCAAACGCTGTAACCTGCAATGTGTTAAGTGCCAATGTTCTTGGAATGCTTCCTGGTTTTATGAATACAACTTGCAGTTCAAGTGCTATCATGTAACCAGGATAAGAAGATATTTAAAAAATAAAGGTATGAAATGCACCATACCAGATAGATTGTGGCTTAAGAACATAAATAAATGCAGAGTCATGTCACTGCTCATAAAGTATCATTTCAGTAATCTGAATTAATGACCTAGAGAATGGGCTGGTTTGTACGTGATGATAAATATGCTGGTAAAAAATGGAAAAGCTCACAGTCTTTAAGACTGACAGCAGTGGAAATCCTGAGCTATACCAGGCCAAGCAGCCTTCAGTTTATTCAGACATAACATGTTCTGGGACCTGAAGAGGTGTCTTTTAGTACAGCATTGACCAAGCCTAACTTGCTTTTTCAGTTGAATATTCACTGAATATTACATTTTACTCAGGTTTTTCTTGTACTGATGTGACAGTTCATCACAGCTGCCTACCACTGTCACCATCTCATTTCTCCAAGACAGTGAGGCCAGAAATTCATTTCAACTGCCTGAGACAATAGAAAGCATAACACCCAGAATGCTGGAGACATCCCATGCCTGGGAACCCAAGTGTGGTTTGGACAAAAGTTATGAACTGAGGAGATGCCACTGGAACTGCCAGTTTGAGGGAGCCTGGGATAAGTGATTCCTGAATGGGTCTCTCCCTCCCTTTGTGTGGAAACTTCCTCACTTTGCACAGAATACTTAATTAGGCAGAAAGATTTTTTTGTTCCGTAGTGGGAGATTTAGATTCCTATTCTTGTACCAGTGGACAGTGAATTATTTATACAAAGTGGAAAAGAGTCAACAGAAGGGACTTTGAATGCCCCATGCAACATAACGACCTATTGCTCAGAGGCTGCAATGCTCTCGAGGCAGAGGAGAGAACTGAACCTCACAAAAGCAGGCCAAAATCATCTCCTTCTCCCTCGATAATAAGAGTATTTTGCTCTTTTACCTTTTTTTTTTTTTTTTTCTGAAATGAGAAGGAAAATTTGACCCAAATTCACAAGCAGTTTCCAGGCAACTGAACTTTGCCAGAACATGTAAGGAAGCTCTGAGATGCTACATGCTGCCCCGCTGGAAAAACTTAATGGATTGCAGTTTTATCATGAGGCAAAGAACGACAGCCAGCACCTTCTGAAAGGCAGGGGGGGAAGAGTTCCCTGTCACTGAATAAACACTAAATACTGATCACCAGGATATATTTTTGTCTCCAAAGGATGATGGTCCAGATCTTGAAAGTGACGGTAATCCTTCACCCCACCATCTACAATCTTGTTTCCATTTCTGCTGTTTGAAATTACAGTTAATCCTTCTTGCTAGGATTTTGATGTAGGAGAGCAACTTAGTTATGCTCTGTAAAATGTGGGTTTGGGGCAGAAGAATAAGCAAGGATTTCACAATAGGAGTCACCTTAACCTTTTTCAATACATGGTACATTACAGATGTATATTAAAGGTTTTTGATAGAGAGCAGTATCTTTTGGCCATTGATGACACATTTTTCTGAAGAGTGAGGAAGACCTGGGAAATAGTAAGAATGTCTTTTGACACCTCTTCAAGCAGAGTGGTGAGTTGAGCTTTACACTAATCGTGGGTCAGAAGGCCAAGTCAGCTCTTCACAAGAGGCTTGAGAGGTAAATTTACTAAAATGCACTGAGAAAAAGGTGAGGTAATGCAGGACCACAAAGTGAGAGATGATTTGACGAGTGAGCAGACAGGAAAATGAGTCTCTCCCTTCAACAGACTTAAAATAGTGGGGTTTACTTCTAACCTGCTTAACAGATTCTATGGGAACAGATTACTGAAGAAAAACCGAGTTGACCTCCATTGCACACTCTGACCAGTTAAGGGGAAACTGGTCCAGTCAAGTTCTCACATTTCACTCTCATACTTGATGATCACCATCATACATGCTAAGAGTTTGCTTTATGGTTCAGTCATCACAGCACTCCGGACCTTCAGTGACATGGCTCCTGTTGGAAGGGAGACTCTCAGAGTTCTGAAAAGTTAATGCTGAGATTGTCTTCTGGAGAAAAGCCTTGCAGTTTTACCCTGAGGTTCAATGCCACAGCAGAAAGAGGGAGCCTGGAATCCTTCAATATCTTAAAACATAATCAATTTATTTAGTAAATGATTTCTATCCATTCCTAGTTCTGGGTAAAGACATGTTAATTAGCCCTAGAGATAAAAATATGCCAAATATTACCAACAGTCTCTTCCTTATTCTTCCTAGACAGATGTAAATGCAGACAGAGATACTTAAGAGAGTAACTGCACCCTGGCTCTTTGTTCACTGAAGAAATCCCCTGCTTGAGCTTCTAGTTCCTTCTTGCACTGAAAAACCCAGCAAAGCAGCTCATTGCAGAACCAGGTAGAGCCATAAATAATTGGTACAATTTATTTTGTTTGTCTCACTCTTGTTTTAGTTATTTGCTAGTTGTCCCATCCCCAAACTATATTCTTTGTGTTGAAGAAATAGACACCTGGAGAGATACCATAATCAGTGATTATCTACTGTGCAATATGCACAGGGATAAGATATTTTAACGACTCTGGTAACTGCCATACTGTTGCAACTATAAAACAAATCAAGGGGGATAAAACTGGATAAATGTATAAGCTGATCAAAGTCAGGCAAAAGATCTATACTCTCTCCATTTTCCTATAAATGCAGAATATATTGTACAATAAAATAATAATGACCATAATTATATATTGTTTTGAATTAAAAAACTTCAGAAAAAAGGTATGTGCTCAAATTT
>WEKY01012359.1:0-69272 GCA_013390045.1 Picathartes gymnocephalus | reverse complement strand
TTTTTTTTTTTTTTATTTTGTGGATCGAATGATCTTATTCCATATTAATATAATTAGGAACCCATTCTCATTTTATTTCTTCTACTGATACTGGTAAAATGCATCACTCTTCATATGAATATTGTCTAACATTCTGTCAGTTTTGTACTTTTATTGCCCCCTGCCATTCAGCATGAAGGGCACAGGAGAGGAGATCTCCTTTCTTCAGTTAAATATACAGCTATTTATTTCTTCTGCAGTCAGTATTTCTTTATGATCTCTCAGATAAAGATGTGGGAAACAGTTTGTGTCCAGATTTGCAAGGCAAAACAAAGCACAGTGTGACTACTGCCGAGTCTTACATTCTTCTGTGTGTCACAGTGAGTGAACTTAATTACGGTTCATTAACTCCAAATCCAGTTTCTCATTCATGTACCCAACAGCGTCGTATCAAATCATCTCTCATAACTTCAGCATGATGTTCTTAAATCAATGTGGACTTTTTTATAGCAGCATACCTTATAGTCCTTGTATTTTTCATTATATTTATAAATGGAAACACAGCACATTATAATTAATGCTTTCAGAAGACAGTTTTGAAGAGAAATAAATTGGGATTATGAAATCTCTTCCCTGAGGACAGAGACAGTCTGATTAAGTGCTTCCAAAAGTTTCTGTTCAATATCTTTAGCAGAAAATGCCCTGCTGTGCCTGCCCTCTGGTTATTGGTTTCACCTGTAAACAGTTCACTGCCACTGCTGACTTCACTAAACATCTTCTTTGTACTTCAATCTGCATTTTATGTGAACTCTGGAGCTATTAGCCACTAATATCAACAGCATTGCACAGTCTAGGAACATTTATTGGTCCCCTGCTTAGTTTAATGTTTCTTCTTTAGCACCGTAATATTATTAATAGTCACAAAGTACAATAAAAGAAAATTAAGTGTTTATTTTGTTTAGGCTTTTGCCACTTTACCTAGAGCCTTTTTCCATCACATTTGCACATAACGAGCATACACTACATTTTTTTAGTGCATCTAAAAGTCAGGGTTTAACTCCGCTAACCATATTCTATTTTGAGTCATCTTTCAGGCTACTCTATTTTTTATTGCAAGTATACTATGGTAAATCTATACATATATTTTGTAGAAATGGATAGCATGCATTTAATAGCTATTTATCTTGCTAATAGACTTCATTTGCATATTTTTCTCTCTCTTTTTAAACAAATATCTTGAAAAAAACATTTTGTCTTCAATAGAGGCATGACATAGTCTGCAGAACATGCTCGCATCACACACATTCCAAAATAGCCTGTTTGCTGCTTGTGGTGCTTCTTTATTGTTCCCCTCAGTTTCATAGTTATAAAACCAAAATTGAGGTTTTAATGCCTATTAAGATCAGCATTGACTCAGACATATTTCAAACTGTGATGTGCATGTGATCCAGAGACAGTCACCTTCAAACAGACAATTAAATTCTGAAGAGTCCACTGTCCTGAAGAACAATGTGCTGATAAAAAAATGATGCAAGCCATATCTGGCCACAAGAATATAAATGAAAGTGCTTCCCACGGACATACACAATTCTGTGTGAGAATAGCATTAACCGCATTCCTTCCAAAGACCAGCTCGAGTACATATTCCTATTAAAGGAAGTAGAGGGTGGATAAAATTAAAGATTACACGGTTAACGAGTATGTAAAACTGCAGCTGCAAAAAGCTTCTTTCTGCATGGGGCAGGCTTTGTGCAGAGCCCTGGTGGGCACAGCCCGGGCCGCTCCTCTCCCACTGCGAGCCAAAGGCTGCCAACGGCTGAATACTCAGGCCGAGAGGTACCAGTGGGGAAATGGAACATAAAATAACACTTCTGTGGGTTGAAGTTTAACCAAGCCCATAATCTCTTTAGGAGAGATGTCAGTCGTTTTCCCTGTCCAGGTAATTTAGCTCTGCAAGAGTCCCAGCCAGTTCTGCAGAACTTGCACAACCTCATACAATGGCAGCATAAACTACCTCAGTCACAGGCAATTCGGTTGTGAAAACGCAGGTCTAGAAAAGCCTGAAGGGCCCAGATTTCCCAAATGGTCCTTGGAGAGGCCTTCTGCCAGCCTGGCACAAGTATCTGGTATTACTGGACTCTCTGTGTCAGATTCAGCTCCCTGTGAATAAAGTGATTAAAGCTTAACACTTCTAAACGGCTTAATGAAAGACAGGAGGTGGCTTATATTTTTTCTGTCTCTAATTTTTCCAGTATTCAGGGGCTTAGATTATATGCCAGGAGTCCTTGCACCATAGTAGAAGTATTAGGTTCTCTATTCTTTCACTAGGAATCCAAATTAATATGAATCCAGCTCCAAAGTCCTCCTCCCTGCAGACTGAAATGCAATTCTTTGAAATGTATGCATTTGTTGGGCTATATTCATTTGTACACATAGCTAATTATAAAGTAATTAGTATTATCTCCATACATCTAAACAGGCAAGCAAAAGAAGACAGAACCATTTATTATAGTGACAAAGGGAATCAGCATTCTCTTATCATGAAAATGCAAGTTATCTTGTTTTCTTGTACATCGGTGTAATTAATCACTGTGTTTAGCATTCACAGATAATAACACCCAGTATCTGCTTTGATGAGATACAAACAAGCATATTATGAATCACTTCACATACAGACCATCCTAATTGCTAAAATTACTGTCTCCATGTCTGTTGCTCCTGTAGCAGCACTTAACTCCACCAAACGCCTCAAACACCCACATGCTTTGGCAGCCAGTTTAGCTGCTGTGCTAATTTGGTGCTTGTGATTCTTATTATGAAGCCATATTCTTCCTTTATTTACAATTTCATCAAGCCAGAGAAGTTCAGGGGTGGTCACTGGGTGATGCAGGGCATAAGCAAGGACATAATCAGACTTTTTATAGTGGATTAATGAGGGAGAGAAAAATACTGTCAAATTTACTAATTCACCATTCCCACATAAATAAACAAAGTGAAACCCTACTTTTATCTTTAACTGAGTAATAAAATAAAATTAAAAAATAAAAGTACTGATCAGTTAATTGAGCTTTTCTTCAATTTGATAAATATGGCTGACTAACCTTTAGGGCTTTTCATTAACCAGGGTTCATCAATTCTAATCATCTGACACTCAAACACTCCAATGGCCATGCCAATATAATTACAAGTTGCCAACTCTGCTGACAAAGTTCTCAGGTTACAAACACAGTTATCAATGCAGGTTAAGTAATATTGTGCCACACCAATTTCACTTTCCTGAAGCATTAATGCTAAACTGGTGACAGATTTTATTAATGAAATCAATCTTCAAATATGTACTCAGTCATTATTTTTGGTTTAGAACAAGAAGCAGCCACTGGTTCCTAATCCCACATGATATTTTATCACAATTAATAAACACAATTGGAGTTATGGTAGAGTTAATCTTCATCTTCAATCAAAATAATTAAAGTTTAATCTTCTAAGGGTAATTTGTTTGACCCCATCCTCCCAAAAACATTCTGTTCTACAGATTGTAACTGAGGGCAGAAGAACACTCATGGTGTAAGGAACGAGTTCAGCAGTTGCTTTAGAGCATCTTTCATGTTGCACTTACATCTAAATGCAAATTGTAAAAACTGCTCATCACTACAAGATGACTTTCCAGTTAAATAATACATTTGCTGCTTACAAAATGTACATAAATTCATTTAAACAGCATATAATACTATCTCTTAGTAACTGAAAAGCATTCTACAAGCTTATGCAGCTACAGACATCCAAGCAACGGCCAAACACACACTGGAAAGATTTCATTGTCTTCCATCAGGCTGTTCACAAGAATAAAATTATCTTCTCATCAATTACGGTTTTTCACTTTCAGAATTGCTACAGGATACTTAGGAATAAGTTTTCAAGAAGAGATACCCCTTTCCTCCTTGCATTCAGCACTCTTTATCTTTTGTTTCTATCTTTTGTTTTTAATAGATCAAGAAAAAAGAATCTGAGAAAGTCTTGCACCATATGATAAAACCACCTTAGAGCAATGTGATTTGTGACAAAGCACAGTCTGAGTTTCAAGTATCAGAAAAGGAGAGAACAGCCAAACTAGGTCACATCAAGGGCTCTGAAACTGGCCAGCAAAAGCTGGCAAAGTGAGAATGTTAGGAGGATGGCAAGCATATTGTTGTACTTTCACAGAACGCTTTCAGACAGTTCTAGTCTCAATTTCTTCTCCAGTAATTCCCAAATTCAATTTTCTTTCTTGAGTGCTACTGAAAATTGAGCTGACATTTTCATTAAACTATCTATAGTAACTATAATGCCTCATCCATGAACAGTAGTACTTAGTTCCCATCTGAATATATTGAACATATTGAACACTTATCTAATCACCAGTCCCTAGAGCAATCATAATTTTAAAAATTAAAATATAGTTATGAAATACAGCTGAACAATAAATACATCCAATGATCTCTTGGTTGCTTTCAGACATTTGAAAGCAAAAAGACAGAGATATTCTAAGAATTTTGATGACCTGGTTTTGGTTTCAGATGTTGCTGGCTTTTTATCCACCAAAATCACAGAGGGGGCATTAGAATTATTAACTCATGGGTAATCCCTGGCTTTTTGGCTGTGTCATAATCAGTTATAAGATAACCAAAAGGAAAATTTTTAGAAAAGTATTTAAGATATGACTTGCTAAATATTGTTGGTCATGAGCATTGGCATTATGAGTTGTTGTCTCCCTGTTCTGTTTGCTGAATTTCTTTTAACAGAACTTTCAGATTGTGCCCATATTGAAAGAAAGAACAATAATACTAATTTCTTTCTATCTTGTAAGAGTTGCTAAGCAAATTCATACTGAAAATTTGTATCAGCACTCGAGCTTGCCAAGAGTAAATATGTAGCTGAAAGTAGGTAAGAATTTGTTTTATTTTTTTAAATTTTCACAAATGAATTACTATAGTAACTACATAGGCATGTACCTATACTAGATTGAGGCAATATCAGCTCAGGTCTTATCTTACAATGAATTATTTTGTGTATTTTTTGACCTAGTGCCAGTCCTGCCCAGAATATCTGTACAACTATGCTGGAGTCAATAAAGCCTTGAACTTGCAGGCTGAAGCACATGTTTTTCTGTATACTGCAAACAGGCTGCTGATGTCAAGGAGAAAAGACACAATGAACAAAAAGTGAAATATAGATACGGGTCTGTAGGAGGAGGGCCTAGAGAAACTGCTTTCAGCTCACAGATTTTTGGTATTCACTATAAATGTGTATTGCCACGTGCATTTCAAGAACATTTGACACTTTGTAAACCTCATTGCTCAGGAACTAAGTGCAAAAGCTCCACTGACTTAGCACAAGTTCCTGGTACAAGTGCACGGCAAACTCAAGAATGCAAACCTGCCCTCAAATACAGACTCACTCTCTTTCCACATGACCACCAAGCTGATGCACATGTGAAAAGGCCCTAGAGAGTCATACTGTCCCTTTGATGTTTCATTATTCTCAGTGCGGCTGTCAGAAGGTGCATGATAACAATGCTGGACGCTGAACTTGTCAGCACTGGAGAGCAAATCAGAAGAAATTAGACAGCAATATTAGTTAAAATTATCTCAATTCTTAGAACCATTTCTTCCCACAACTCATATTTAATGACAAATTCTGGAAACTCCATTCAATTTTCACCCAGCTTAACAGTCACTCGCCCTCTGAAGTTCCTGGGAATTGTTTTTAAAAGGGGGTTCAACAACAACGTCAACTTTTGGCCCAAAGTCAGCTGGAAACAAGCCACAAGCTAGAAACAGATGGTCCATAGGATACGCTTCCAAAGACCTTGACAAACTTAAAATTAAATTTTAATTATGTCTGTTCAGCTTGATTTATAATAATTGTCAATATCTGTGGTTTGAAATAACACGTTTTACAATGTGATCAGTTAGAGAAAATATTTTCCTAATGACTAAAGGGAGGAAGAGTCTGCATTGAGTCCAAGAATTATATTATCAATCTTATTTATTATTTTTTTAAACCATAACACAAAAACATTTAGGAGACACTGATCTGAAACTGGGGTGAAAGGCTGAAGAATAGTATGTTTTCTTGGTTCTGCAGCAGTCAGATTTAGAAGTCTATTCCTGCAGACATGAGAGCAGCTGAAGTCCCAGGAGTTCACAGAGATAATTAATGGCATTTGAAACGCTCACAAATTTTGAAGAGTCCCCAGAACCATAAAAATTTTATTGGCCAATTATTTTTTTTCAATAATTATGTGCTAAGAGTTGATAATTTATACATTTGGGCAAAGATTGTTGTGATGTTCTTCACAAGTAAAACCACAATTATTTTATACCACAGCAAATCTCATTAAAATATTCAGTTCTTTTCTTTCCTGTAGAGTTCACTTGCAAAATGGGCTTTCAAGTTTATCAGCTTTTGGGCAATATTTCTGAAATAAACTGCCATGACTTAAAAGATACCAGGCTCAACAAATCCTCTTTCTCAACTGGTGTCAGCATTTCTTGCCTTCCAGCAATGGCCACAGGCTCAAAGTGTGTCTGTGCCAGGAATTTGCTAAATCAGTATTTCAAGTTTCTCAGAAACCACCTGCTTTCCTGCTTTGAATCTATTTACAAAGAAATTACTGAAAATGGTTTTAAACAAGAGGACTAAAAGAGTAGATTAAAAGAGCAACTCAATCCGCGTGAAAATAAGAACTGCTAAGCTAGGGTGAAAAACACACCCCAATATTGCCAGCAGAGGAGTGTTTAGAGGTCATAAACCACAGAAAACTGCAGCTACTGTCCCTGTGATGAGTAAGTGCCTCACCAGAAACAAATCTCATCACTTGCAACTATTGCATTGGCAGGTTAGTGTAGAGATGATGCACAGATCCTCAGTGTTTGGGGGTTTTGTTCCTTGTATAAAATGAACAAAACTAATACACATTTCCAGTTTGATTTTTTTTTACAACTTGACCCTGAAATTACATCTGCCATGGGTCTGTGAATTCCTGGCCATTGATTGATTCATTCTGACCAGCATTCACTTCAGCTGAAAAGTTATTATAAGCATTGCCATTTTGTATTCTTTTTATAGGTAGGCTCCTGTAGTATCTCCTCCCTAACAAGCTGTTTGTTATTCATAGCACCAACTGAATGACACATTTTCCTTCATACATCAAATCTTGCCTAATTTACAACATTCTTCCATTTGGGCTATAAATTAAAATTACTATTGCCTTTCTTTTAAATAAGTGGATAAACTCCTGAGATGTGTGTACAATGGAATAAAAGACAGGACTTTCCAACTTTTTCTGCATTCTACCCCTCTAAGATACAGTTCCTAAACCAACAGGTTTCCTCACACAAGTCCTTCACCTTTTTTACAAATACAACTCCAGAAATGCATATCATCTGGAAGTCTGTTTATTAGACCTATTGTCTCACACCCTGTCCCACAGCAAAGTTTCTCCTTCAAGAATTACAGCACATTATTCTATAACAATATTTTCCCTCTCACCCAGGCAGCAGAAACATGAGAAGGTGATGAGAGCCTCAGTGGGAGTTCATTGAGTCACAGGAGGGTGAAGTCTATGGCTCAGCTCGGCTCCAGACTCCTCGATGAAGTCTGATTCTCTGCCTCTGAAAATAATGCAGCTTTGCAAAGTTTTTTGACAGCCTCTTCTCAAGTGAGACCCCCAGTTACTGTCCATGTTTGTGCAACAGCGGCAGCTGGGATGTGCTGCCTGGGGGTCTCAAGGAATCCTGCACAGAACCTCTCCTTCCAGAGAAGGAGCTGTGCCCAGCATCACAAGACCTGAGCACAGACTCCTCTACAGCCTCCCAAGCCATGAAGATACCCCTGCTTTCCAGCCTGCAAGCCAAATCAGTGTTTAGGAGGCTGAGCAGGCAAGGCGTAGCCAGAAATTCAAGGAAACAAACTGTTGCTCCAGAGGAAGAAACCTTCAACAGAAAAAGTATTAAAATATTACTAAATATTGTAGTTCCACTGAGTAATTTGGGGGAAGGGAGCTTTAGAGGACTGTGGGCCAGGCAAAACACACTCAGTTTGTGTTCTCTGGTCTGTGTGATCTTAGGATAGGTGACAAAAGCAGGGGATTTGGCATTGTATTTTCTAGATCCGGGATAATGCCATGAAACCTGCATACCACCCATTATTACAGGGAAGCTTTGTGAGAATTATCTTTTAAAGCAGGAGGTTTCTACAGAATTTTATCTTTAAATGTATGTTCTCACAATCCAAGGCCTATTAATTCAAGAGCAAGTTTAATCCTCTGTAAAAATGATACACCAGAAGCTACTATTTGATTACAAATAACATTTTATATGAAATATAACCCACAGAAAGGAGAGTAATTAGCAAATAGTTTGCATTCACTTGATAAAATAATGAAATCATAGGCTTGATTGAAATAAAAATCTAAGAGATAAAAATTTGTTTGGAAAACAAATTTTACCATCTTATCAAAAAGAGAGTTATACAATATAGATTTAAAGTATCTTCAAGTGCTTGACATCTCCCAAACAAAGATGGTATTTTAATAGAACGATGGTCTCAGGATCTGTATCCAGAGCAGAAAATAAATTATTAAAAAATTACGATTTCTCAAATGCATGTTAATTTGAGATTTTTTAAACAAGTTAAAAGCATCTTTCCAACCAAATCATTACTCCTCTCCTATGAACAATAATGAGCTTTGCCCAAAATAATTTCCTAGTGAAACAGAAAGACATAGGTTTGCTGTATTTCATGTTACTTCATTCCATTCAGTACCAGACAATAAAAAATGATAAAATTTGTATCAGATACAGAAAGGTCCACAGCACAGCTGCCTTCTGCAGAGACATGGAAAGGAACTCGAGTGAAGAACCTGGACCAAAGCAAGGAGTGGCATCCCCTGACACAGTTTGGTTCTGAAATGCAGAATCTTTCAATAGAATGAGGGACAAAGTAAAACCTAAACAAAACTGAGTCTAAAAGAGAGGAATGACTTTGGATCATTTGAATGGTGAATTTGACTGTGATGTGTGCTGAGCTGGCACTGTATTTATTAATACAGAGCCTAAAGCCATAGGAGGTCCCAGGGACAACTTCTCCCTAACACACAGCATTTTTGCAAAATACATTTCCTTTTCTTTGACGGAATACCCCACTGCGGGATACTTAGATACAGAGAAGAATCTGAAAAGTTCTGATAGACCCCAGAGGAAAGTCTTCAATCCAAGGGCTTCTGTGGTGGTTTTTGGGGACTGAATTTATCAGCCAAAGAACAAGCCATCATCATGACTCCTGCCTTGAGCCTGTGAATCCCTCAGACATTTTCTCAGCACAGAGAGCAGCAGCACGTCATTGCCACAGCATGGGCACAACACACACGAGCAGGAACAAAACTTCCCTTGGCCTTCAAGTGTCCAGTCCAGATTTAACCTCCCAGGCTATTGGCCTGGCACCAGGCTGTCAGCTGCACAGCCCAGGATGGCAGCCTGTATTCTGCTAAACCAATGCCTTCTGTTCCCAGGCAATCAACATTGTATCTTTACAGGAGTTACAAATAATTGGACACAAAAGGACTTTCAGGGAGGCAGGTATATCATAAAGAAGAAAAAAACATATTAGACCAGTTTAAGTTTAATTCAAAATTAATCTCTGTCAATTACGCTCTGCTGTATTCAGTGAATTTACATCCTTTAAATACATTAAATGCAAATGCAGACATTTCCAGCACAAATAGGAAGCAATCTAAGTAATGCTGTACTAGTTTTTAAAGATCTGGTAAATAAATAGGACAGGTCAAGATAAGCACCCGCTTCCACATGCCCTTCAAAGGCCACAGTAAGAACTCTTCATTACTCTTATATGTGCTTTGCTCCTCTCTCTCACAGCTACATGGGTAAGTTCCACAGATGTCTGAAGGAAATACAGCTGGGAGAGAGAAGGATTCAGGGAACAGTATCTCTGAGTGCCTGGCATCCCCTCCACTTGGGAGCTCAATCTCACTGGAGAAAACACAATTACTTAGTGCCAGAATGGATTTTCTGAGTCTCCACAGCTCTTGACTCGTTCTAGCCTGCACGAATACCAAAGGTAGCACACCCAGACACAGATGGGGACTGTAACTAGCACAGGACAATGACAACTGAAGTCATACAGTCAAGATTTCCCTTGGTTTCTCTTTCTCTTATCTTGTATCTCTTCTATTATTGCATCTAAAAGTGGGAAGAGCACAAAGATGTAACACACAAGAGAATTTTCCATTCTGACAGTTCTGAGACCTTTCATCGCCCGCTGTAACACTCGGTGCATGAAGGGCACCGGAAATCACTCTGATGTGTACTTTCCTCAGTATGTGGAGAAACACATTTCTAACACACGCAGGAACAGATCTGTACAGTAGCTCCACGCACACTTTTATTTGATTTTCATTTCACCCTTAGATTACTATTGAAGCCTTATCAGTCTAACATGAAGATTTTTTGAGTAATGGTATCTCTTAAAATGATACAACATCAAGGCTTTTGTGGAAAAACTACTATTTTTGCCAGTAAAATTAAATCCTTTGCCATTTTCATGGCATATATTGTGCGCATGCAAAACTTTGAACCAAAACATATGCCTCTCCTTTTGCAGAGTGATTTCTTCTTTTGTCACCAGTACATGCACTAACTGCTGAGCAGAGGATAATGTAAAAAACTTAGCTTCAAATTTCAGTTTTCCTAACTTATACAATCACTACAGTTATGTCTCACTTGATATCAGTCGACTATAAATGGTTTTGCTTACCTAGAGGGCAAACAAAACAGAAATAGGAGGCAGAATACAACACTTCAAAAGAAATATTATAGCCATTAGTTCCACAAACACACTGTACCTAACTCAGAACCAAATTCTGCCCTCAAAAAATGATGTGTCATTTATAATTACGTGTCTGTGTGTACATACAGAAAGTGAAGGACACAGAATATGAGAGGATAGTCTAAGTCCCTGAATTTTATAAAGAAATGCCTGCGTCAGGTGTCTGGATGTTGTAGAGATCTATTAAATTGTTATCTTTGTTTAACAGGACTTAGAGTGTATTGCAAAAGGAGTCCATCAACAAAATGAATTAATTATTTTACAGAAATAGTTTGGGTTTTTTCTGCACTGACTTTTAATTTTAATTCAGAATGCTTCTACCAGCTCTTGCTGTCAACATTGGTTAAAATTAAATAGGCAGGCAGGAGATCAGGAACACTTTTAGCATACTTTATATGATAAAAAATGTATAACTTCAAAATAGGTAACAGAAATTTGGCACAATATTCATACCTTGCAATTTCTTTCAAATATGATTCACAAATCCTGGTGGGTTAAGTATTGCTATGTCCGGGATAAGGAAATTCTAGCTAGAACAATCTTCTAGCTTTGTTTCTGTGCTCACCCCACTCATGCCCTATAGCTCCTCTTTGAAAAAATTTCCCATTTCAGGAGATTTTCCACTATTTATGCCACTTCTCCTAGGGAAATGCGATTTCCCCATGATCTGTCAATGGCACAGTCCATGATATCCCACAGTGGATGTAAATACAGCAAAGAGAGATTGGCAAGAAAAGTCACAGCACCCATTTCAGAATTTTCCTATGCTGAACTGGGAAATGCCAGAGACCGTTATAAATAAAAATATCATACACTTTAGCAAGAAAATTAATCTGGTATTTTATATCTTATGAGAGAGTTAGAGAACTATATTCTCTTATTCTACTGGATACAAAAAAAAAGAGATAAAGACATTGTTCTTAGATTTATCATGAGGTCTGCACTGGTTGGGACAATTCTCAAAAGAGTTTTCCAGGTCTTCTTTTGAATACTTCTCTGTCTTGGAAAATCCATAGTTAAAAAATCAAACTTTCCTTCTTGAGTTTTGGCCCTAATGTGAAAAACATGATACAACAATTTGACAGGTTTCAAATGTCCCACTTTTCTTCTTCCTATTTCTTTACTTTTATTCATACCAGATCACCTTGGCCTTTGATAGATCAGTTTGAAAATTCCATTGGGATTCTAAAGGCAAAAGCAAAGCAATGCATGGCAAAGATAAAACAAACAGCTCTAAAAATGGCTGGAGACTCAGCACAGTGCTGACGGAGTGGTGAATCAAAAGACACACATTCTTTAAGGCTTCATTGTGACAGTCCTGCATTGAAGGCATGAGGAAACTCATCTGAGTCACGCTGTGTTATAACATTTATCATAAAGCAATGCTGTTAATGCAAGCAGACAAATCACAGTCTGATACATTAGTCCAGAGAGAACAGGAACAGATAGATTTTCTACAAACAAGCTTAACCCAAAATAAATATAAAAGTATCTTTGTTCTTTTAAACTGCCCTCTCATTCATACTATTCATACTCTTTTTTTTTTAAATTCCTGGTTTTAAATTAGTGTTTGAGATATTCCTCCTGCCAAAAGGTCAAAGGAATTTTTAAGCTGGTACATTTCTATTAAAAGTACAGCAGCTCTTCGCTCGATCCCAAAAGTCATGGAAAGGGGAGCAGCTCAAGGCAATTGGCTGCTGTACCAGATGGTGAAACAATTCTGCCTGGGTTCTTCCCCGCTTCCCTTCACGCTGCTTCCCTTGCTAGTTTTCCTATGCTGCTTCCAGCTATTCTGCACACAGAATCCTTCCATTGGGGAGGATGAAAGTTTGTGCATATGTCAAACTATTGGTAAAGACTTCTACCAGAAAATAGAAGTGACACACCATAATGATACCGTGTCCTCCAGAGCACTCTCACAGCATAGCAAAGCACTTCAGGAAAGGTATAAACCATCAGGCTGAAGATGGAACTGAAACACAGAATTAGCCACACTAAAAACACAGCTGTTACTGAAGGCAGCCACTAATTACTGGTTTCGCTTTTTCACTTCCATTTTGCCCATCATCTTTGAAAAGTTATGGCAGATCTTGCTTTCTCTGGTTGTTGGCTTGTAAAGAATAATAAAAAGCTGCAAATGATTTACCCTCTGGGAATCACACAAATAGTAGTGTGGCTTCATAGCATTATATAGCTGAATAACAAGGAGAGAATACCAGGGCATGACACCAAAATCCAGTTCCTGATCCTTAACCCTCTAGAACTGCAGAAATTCAAGGTTTCATAGGCAGCAGGACCATCATTATCTTCAACTCTGACCTCCTAAATAATGAAGGCTATAGAATTTCATTCAGTAATCCAGTCAGAGGTGGGAACTAATAAGGGATCCTTGATTCTGCCTGTTGAAGCAGCTCTTGAGACTAGTTGTAAGGTTAAAAGGAGGATATCTACTAGCTGCTCCATTCCAGCTAGTAAAAGCTGGGTTAACTCTGTACTGTCCACATTTAAAAATTGGCATAATTTGCTTATAACCCTTTATCCTCATTTTTCTGCTCGTTTATCAACTCTTCCAGGCTGTATCTATACACTACCATTGCCCTAAAGCCCTGAGCTATGACCAGCTATAGAGCAGATTTTCTTAAACCTAAGTCCAGCCCAGTCCTGGAGCCTTCACCAAGAGATGAACCAATCCCTTTCACCATCGCCCTTCCAATACACGCTTTCCTGTGCTCTATTTTATATTTGTTTGCACAAACATATGCTGTGAGTTCAGAAACTCTGTCAGCAATTCAGAGATGGCCACATTCAAATAAGCAGCTCTGATAGAGATGCAAGGTCTGACTAAAGATGTTAGAAAGTTCTAATATGACTTGAAGCATCTCAGCTTGGTCATGTAAAATCTGGGCTATCTGTGCAGAGACAAAGGCCAGCTGCCCTAAGAATTCAGTTTCAGAGTCTGAATTACTCTAATTCCCGACATTGTTTGTCAGTTTGGGACTGATATAATATTCAAGCAGGTTGCCTGAAAGTTGCATTTGAATTTAATAAAATTTAATTTAATAAAAATTGTCTTATAAAGAGGAGTGTTTATCAGGGTTCTAAGGCCAGACCCAACACCTGTTTTCCAGGGTAGCCCACAACGCCTGTTTGTCATGAACAAAAGTAAACTGTGTGTTATTCACAGTTACAGAAAGAGTAAAATATCACAACATTGCTGGGGGTGCAGCCCATACTGCCTTTTCTTACTGCTGCTCTACAGCTCTGTATTGCCTAGAAACATCAGCAGGAGAGAAAAAGGAAGAAAACAGTCTGAAAATAAGTTTGGCATGATTTTTGTATCTCAAACACTGGAAAAACAATGTCTAAACTGTGCTGTTAAGACTACTTTTATCCTTATTTCATAGAAATTAAACAATGCCAAATAAGTAGAATGAAAAACAAGAAAACAGTAATAGTATCAAATTTACAGCAGAGAAATCAGTAAAACCCACAGCATTGTCTCCTTCCTTCAGGAGAATACATAACAGAAGTGCCAGTGCCAAACTACCCAGAACAGGGGCCAATTTCTCATATGAGAAGGTTCACCACAAGCTGCAATTTGACTGCATTTTAAGCAAATGAACACTAGTCCATTGCAACAGATGCTACCCCAACTATGAGCCCTCTCTTGCAGAGCTCTCTTAATCCCCACCTGGGGGGCTTCTTCTGAGTCACATCACTGTGGCCAGGCTGGGAACAGTTGCTGGCTACAGAACAAGCAGGGGAGTCCCTTCCCAAGACACCCAATGTATCCCAAAGCTACAGTGAGGACATCGACAAGAAATGAAGGTAATCTCACAGCTCTCACCTCTCCTTCTCTGCTCAGGCATCAAAGTCCTCCAAAACCTGTGGCCCATGGTACCCCACATCCTCCATCAGTGTGGAAGTCACACCTGTGATAGCAATGGTGGTTCCTTTGGCAGTCCTACTTTTTCAGGGGATTCCTGTGAAAACCTAATTTCACTTCTTTTCAGAGACACCTTGATGATAACTGGTCATGCCCCAGGCATCCTAATTTGACCAAATGATACATTCCACCATATCAAATGTGCTTCCCCTGTAACTCACAGGCTTGTACTCCTCCGTAAAATTGTAACTTAATGATATTTAAAATACTGCAGTTACCTCCTTCTTTATATGTGTGGAAATGCTGCAGCCTGACAAAGGTGCTTTTCCCCTCTCCATCCTGTGCGTGCCCATTTGGCAGCAATTGGTTTGGGTTTATCAGCCATTTGTTTGCTGTCTGAAAGGCCCCACAGAGATGCTGGATGCTTTGTTTTCTTTTCCTGATTGCTTTCACACATTAAGCTGCTAAGCACATGCTGATTGATCAAATGAAACTATTACACACCTAAACTCTTACCAAGCATGCCAGGCAAGGAGCACATGTAAGTGCCTGCTTTGTTCAGTGGTGCTCCTGCCAACCTGTCACCTCTGTGGCTTCCTCTGCTTGCAAAATAGTTTGAGTGTTAAAAAACTCCAGTCCCAGACCATTTGTGCACCTTGGAACAAAACTCATCCCCCAAATAATCCCCAGATAATTTATATTTTGTAAACTTTTAAGAAAATATGCTCAATTTGAAATACAATATATCTTCTCTCCTCACACTGTAGTGGAATTACTGGCAAATACGAGTCATTGTCTCTACCAGATGGATTTGTACACAATTTTTACCATTTTGCCCTCCCATGGCTCTTATTGACAACATGGCTTAAGCTCATCAATTCTGGTTTAATTATAGCCATGTTGAATCCAAATACTAATTTCCATCAAGCATTTCATAGTTTCAGCTGCAATGCATTGATATGTTAAATAAATACATTAAATAAATTAGATAGAAAAAGCTTCCAAACTTCAAGCTGTGCTCATTTACTTATTTATTCTATCATTAGAGAAAAAAAATATTCTGAAGTGCTTTACTTGTTACAAACACTTGTGAAAAGCGCAAGTTGAATACACAAGTGCTCACAGACATATTTTGAGTGCAATTTCTCTTCCCGCAGTTCCTTCTTTTGCGAAGCTGAAGGTACAGCTCTTGCAGCAAGGACAGTCATTGTCTCTTTGAACAAACAGAATTCATTCCGTGACAGGTTTATTGCTTGTTTACTTCAGAAATATTTCCTACAATGGGCATCATAGAAAACTGCAAGAAACCAGAACATTAAAGCTGCTTTCAATTGCATGATATGGGATTCTACAGCTGGAATGGTATTTGATAAAACAATGTTCTCCACTCACATCACCACATCCAAGAAGAACGCTTGAATGCATGAGATAAAATGGTTGGGGCTCACTAGAAAAATTGGATTTTATTTGTTTTCTGTCAATATTTTCGGTTGACTAAAGCAAGGCTTGAATGTTCCTGACATCATAATTTCATTGAATCTCAGGATCTGCAAAGAACTGAATAACTCTGCTTGCTTGAACTGTCAATGTTATTGCTTTAAAAGCTTTTGGAAGCAAGGACTGAACTGTAAATTTGACAATGCTGTAGGATACAGAAATGTTGCATTTAAAAACATCCCTCAAAATGCTTTTTCAAAATGGCAGGATTAGGGACAAAGGTCACATTTTTGACATTATTTACAGTCAAGTTGCTCAGATTATGTATGAAAAAAGCAGCCATGAGATTTATACCCACAATCACCCATGATTGCAGTATGTGTTCTGGTGAAAAGATAAGACAAGCTCCAGTGAGAGAAAAGCCTGAGATGAAAAATGTTGGCTACTACACATGGCGCTTCATGAATTTGCATTTCAACCTGCAAATTACCCAAACATAAAGAGTTAAGAGTCAATCTAAAGTCTCTCCCTAAATACTGTATTTTCCTCCCCACAGCAGGAGAAGAACTTCGGCATGAGAGAGCACTAAATCAGGGAAGAGACAATACAAACTTTAAATGAACAAGAGATTTCAAGAGGTCTTAGAGAAGTTAATTCTACTTCCCACTAGAAAATGAGGTTTCTTACCTGACTGGAATATGAAAAAGTAAACTCTGAATGATCTGTCCTTGTACTTTCACTGGGTATAATTCATCTTACCATTTCTCTGGCATTCCTTAAAACTGATTTCAATGGATGCCTAAGCAGCACTGCCACACAGGCTCTTGAGATGTCTCAACAAAGCACAATAATACAATGCTACACTGACCACTGTAGAGTCAAGGCTTTGGGCCCAAATTTAAATATATTTTCCCTGCCTTGGATCCTTCCATAACTCTTCCTCCCATCAAAGCTGAGCATCAGTGAATGAGAACAATATACATGTTCCTTAAACAACCACTGGCGTTTAAGTTTTGGGTGAGCAAATCCTCTCCCCCATCCACTCTGCAGTTTTGAAAAGCTGAACTTCCATGGCAGCAAGTCACCCTCAAAAAAGATCTTCACCTCAGAGCCATCCCAGGGTACCCATTAGCAGCAACATGTTTGAAGGAAGAGCTGAAAACAATTCTTGAATAGAAAAAAGGCTGAGGCTGAGCTGGGGATGTTTGGTAGGGTGAGTAAAACTCCATTCAAAGTCACAGAAAAGCAAATTCTAACAGTATCTGACTAGAAAAGGAATTTGTAGGGTTTTGAGGGTTTTTTATTATTATTATTTTGTTCTGTAATTTTTAATTAACTCACATTTCTTGAAATAAAAAAGCACAAAGAGTCCAATTAAGTAATCCCAAGACTATGAAACAAGCCAGGTACATCAAGAAACTTCAAATTAACACTCACCTCAGGCTTCACATCAAGTGTCAGTTTGTTCCTTTTTATTTTAATTTATTGTAGTCAACATTAGTTAAAGCTGGAGACATTTGTTCTCTTGCTAATGATATACACAACTCCTACTTACATCCCTTTGAACCTTCCAATTAATAACTTCTTCTGAACATTTCAGCTAGAAGGCTTATCTGGCACAGATTATTCACTGTATCATATGGATTCAGGTTCTTATGTCTGGAAGATCTTTAGAGCAGCAATTTGTTCTTTGTTTAGCACATTTTGCAGTGTATGGTTCTAAATAAGCTTAGGGAGTGCTCTTCACTGAGGCCTGTTTGTGCTCAGCGGATCCAGCACTGCCTTGTGCTTTGTTCTTTCAACCTCTCTTTCAACTCTCCGATGCAGTGTGTAAAATCCAGACTGCCTGTAAATCAGTCTCCTTAAAGAAATCTTCAGACTTAACACACAGAAATTAGCAGGTCTGAGGAGCAGTGCAGGTGGAAATGCAGCACACGTTATATTACCTTGCTATTCCCTAGGTACCCACAATGAGCACCAGCTCACGGCTTATCTCCTCTGCACAACTAATTGCCTTCCTTACACGTGGTTCTGACACATCCTGTGTGCACACTGGGAAAATTTAACACCAGCTGAGCAACCAAGCAACACCAGTGCCTTGACTTCTTCAATTCAACACAGCTTGTCCAAGTTAACCATTGCATTGTTGCATTATTCCTTTACTTTTCTTTTCAGCCTTATTGAAATGAACTTTGGAAAGTAAAAAGACAGAGTATTATTCCTCTGAGCCTTGGAATAGGCTTCCCCCTTCAATGCAGAACACGTGGTTTATGAAAGTATCACATCTCTTTAGCTCCCAGTTCCATTCTGTGAAATCTCAGGCTCCCTGGACAAGTCAAACTGCTGAGGGAGCTGAGAGCATTACAGAGCTCCCTCTTTTCCCCTTCAGGAGCCTGAGAAGGCCTTACTGGCAAACCACACGTGAACATGGCTTTGTAAGGCCAAGCTTTTGGTCAAGAAAAACAGCACCATCCAACATGGTCCTGCAATGTCCTTCCAATGCAGACAAACATCAGGGAGCAATTTAGCAGATACCATTTCATCTAGCACCAATAATCTGAGAAATGCTTTCCTCCAGTAAACTATAGGGAACCTCCCCACTTCTAGTTAAATCATTATGGTTCCATTTCCATGGCCTAAAACTGGTCCCAAGCAGCAGGATGGAGTCATGAGCGATACCGTCCTTGACCCAAACATCAGCAACACCTCAGGTCAACAACAGGCAGAGATGTCAGCCACAGCATCCTCCTTAGAAAGGCTTGGTGATACATATGAGATGAGCCCATATGATACATGTTATCCCCTATCTCAGGGATAACCCTTAAACACTGTGAGCTCCAGGAATGCTGGAATTGTCCTTCTGCCCTGTCCAGCCTCTGCAGGTAGTGGAGACTCAAACAGTGAGCATCTTTCCAGTCTTGTCCCATCCCAATAGGATTTAACAGTTATTCTGAACACTGTATTTTTCAAGAAAGGCCTGATGCTTTCTCCTTTATGCAAATGGAAGAGTATGTATTTGGAGTGTGGTGTAAATGGAGTATGTATTTACCATTTGAAAGAAAGAAGAATGTCTGCTGAAAAAGAAACTTGTAGCTACAAAAACCAGTGTGAAAAAAACTTAAATGTATTTGCTGTAAACCTGATATTTCTAAATTTTAAAGAATTGGTACTATTCCTCCATTAAAATATTTTTTAATTGTCTCACATTTCTAAAATACATAAAGGATTTTGTTTTTAATTAATCTTAATGTGTAAATGAATTAACTAATATAATTGCTCATTTCAGAAAGTTAATTCTGTACTCAAAGAGTAGAAGATGTAATTTTGGTGATAATATCTGTACATCTATAAACTATTCTTTATTGGTAAAAAAATTAGTTTTAATTATCAAATCTGCATTAGAAAAGTTGTGGCTGATGAAGAATACTTTGATCTGTGCATAATTATGAATCTTTACTTCAGTTTTATAGGTAAAGCTGGATTTCTGCAGCTAGCAATCCCCTGTCAGGCACATCTTTGTAAATGAGATTTCCAGACAGGTGGAGGCACACTGGTTAAGATTTCCAAAGGAACTGGTGACTCAAGATGTCTGAGATTCAAGATTTCCAATATTTCTGTAAACAAAGTACCCAAAGTGAAATGCCCAAAGTAATACATCTGCAGTCATTAGTCAATTGACAACCAGCCAAACTAAGTAATTATAAATCAAAATATTATAACCATAAAATTCATGAATGAAAAAAATATTTCATTACTTTGAAACACAGCCTCCATCGAAGGAGATGGCCGGGTCGCTTAGGACTGACTCTGAAAGGAATGAGAGTTTCTGTCCCAGAAGGAAGCAGCAACAGGACACCAGCAGTGCCCAACTCCCTCAAGGACAATGAGTGAGGGTTGTGAGACAACCTCTGCAGTGAGGTGTTACACTCATTATATCCATTCATACATCACACAGACACCAGGATTGTCCAGGACATGGGCATGTGGGGAGGGAAGCATAGTTAAAACCTTTTAGGTTTAAACAATGCCACATTCCAACATAATTCACTGCCTTGTACAGGTGTGGTGCGCTGATTTCAGACACATGTAACTGAATGTCCTGTAGCACATACAGTGAATTTTGCACAAAATTAGAACACCATGTAGCAGCCAATCTGGGAGGCTGTGAACCAGCTACTGCAATAATTCAACCTGTGCTGTTATCCAGACATAAATCAAATCCTCTGCGTCCTGCTGAGACAGCAAGACCTGAGCTTTTGCTGGATTCCTACACAGATGAAAACAAAAAAAAAGCCTTGACAATGTAGTTGATGTGGTGCTCAAAAGAAATCTTGAAGTCACAGATGAAACTGAGATTACAAGGTGGTTGGAAAGTATATAAGAATCCCATCAAACAGAACTACACAGGGAAGAGGGTTAGGAGGAACCTGCTGCTTTGCCAGTGACAACCAGCATGATTCAGCATCACAAGATGATCCAATCTACAAAGACAAAACATGAGAGAAATCTCCTGTCCGACCCTCAGTAACAGCAGGAGAAACAGGTAGGATGTGCCACCTGATAACTGAAAAATGTTTGAATGAAAATACTTACAGAATAAATGGAGGACATTAGCTTGATTTTTGTCTCGTACAAATGTACATCAGAACAAGTCCATTGAGTTCAAGGCATGTCAGAGACACAAATAAGATAAAATGCAAATACTTGTAATGTCAGATTCTATCACCTTAACCTATATGGAGTGTGCACTTTCCTGTCTGAGATATCTCTCTAATCAATGCCACTGAAGTTTCTACTTAGTGGAGTAAGGCAATAGATATACTGGCTAAACGTAAAAGCAGCAACTTTTACAGCTTCAGTAAAGCTGTTCAAGAATTTTCTGTAGACTACTTGAGAGGAGATTGTAGTTTCCACATGAAAAATCAGAATTTTTGAAGGATAATGACAATTCTTTCAAAATTCCTTCCTTTAGGATAACAGAAAATGTTTAATTTCTGGGGACAATTTACATGACTCTAATGCACACACACACCCCTTATTCCTATGAGTCAGAAGCTTTTTGTTTGCACATTCAAGCATGGTACATTCAAGGCTATAAAAGATGCAAAAAGATGAGAAGAAAAATTCAGTTTAAGAGGAGATATTTTCAACATTTTTAAGTTTAAAAAAACCAATCAAACAAACAAAAAAACCCACCTTAATGTCAAAGCATTGAAACAAATTTCCTGGGATGGAAATACCTGTTCTGTCTCAGTCTAACATCTCAATCTGAGAGGAATTCTGCACCTCTGAGTCATTTGACTCAAGCACTTGTCTTCCAGGAAAGGTCTTTCATGAACAGGTATATTTGAATCTACTTACAAAGCAATAGAAATAAAAGAATTCTCACCAACAGTTAAATCTTGCTCTTTTTGACAAGGACTGCAATTTATGCTGTAAAAACTTTGAAAGAAGTTGAGAATGAAATTGTACTTTAAAAAACTCTTCCAATACACTGTGTAGTAAATAATACACCAAGACAAAAACAGACTGGCAGGATTTTGGAGTGCAACGTCCCCTATTTTTACATCACCAAAGACACATTGGAGCCTTCTGAACAGTTATACATTTGTTTGGGATTCAGTGCAAGAAACCACTACCCTGAAACCTGATCATATTGTGAGTTATCTTTGCCAAAACTCATAAATTCAAGTACAGAGAAAACATATTGGGTGTCTGGAAACAGTGGAGGTAATTTTTCCCTTCAGACCTACTAGAGATTTTCACTATAATGAAAAACTCTAAGGTATCATTATAGAAATAAGTTGGGAAACTGTTTCCCAGCCAAAATTACTTGGATCTGCTTTATACGTTAAGAAAAAATACCCATTGAAATCATAAAAACTCTTTGGATTTACACTGTTAGCTTCCCATAAAGCCAGCTGTTGATACCCAATTATTTTAAATGCCTTGCAATGATCCCAGCTCATTTCCTATCTGGGTCACACCAGGCCCTGAAAGCCAAAGCACACAGGCAGGCTCAGAGGTGCAGGAGCAGAGGCAGGAACGAGCTGCCAGCAGAGCCATTCCCAGCAATTAGAGCTCGACAAACACCTACAGACTCCCTAGAACAGAAAAATGTCTGGAATCGGGGTACCTACCCTCAAATATCCCTGCCTCCAGGGGTCCTGAGCAAAAGACATATTTACACTGCAGAGTTCTGCATGGCTCTCTCGACAGTATGAAGCAGAACATTTTCCATGTGGAAGACTTCACCAGTTCTTTGGCAGTTTGCTTTTTAATGAGGAAACACTTATTCCGCAAAGGTAAAAGACAGTGATTTAACTGAAATTTTCAGTAAGGCACACTTTATCTAAAGATCAAAATTGTAAACTTATGAAGCAAAACATTTTACATCATCAGTTTTAGTGTGCATCATCTATCATAGTTATAGAATTAAATGAGCAAGGGGACCAAAAAAATATATATTTATATACAAGAACAAAAGAAAATTATATATATATATATTATATGAACAAAACCAGAGTTTTCCAGCTGGATCTAATATAATAACCTAAACATTTTTAATATAGGCTGGAAATACTGGTTTGCAAACAGTTCAGAGCAGTAACTTTGATTTGACATTATCTCACATTCAGTGTAAGTGGACAAAATTAGGAAAACTCAAGAAAATGAGTGAAAGTTGACCATACCTATTGGTAAAACAAAACCACCTGAAAATACCTACATATCTTTTTGTAAAGATCTATTTTATTCCCGTTGTATATTGGCATACACACAAGACTGAAAAGAAATTTACATTCTTCTATGGATGCAATAATATTCAAAATAGGCCATTTGAGAGGATACCATGACTAACCTTGCAGGAGGTAGAGTCACTATTCATTCTTGGTCTTGCAGGGTAGGGAATTATGTCAACAATATAAAACAATACAGGGCATTTTTTTTTCCCCTTTCTCGTTTCCCTAGGATTATATTCCACTTGAATCAGGTGATTGGGAGACACAGAGGAGAGTTGTGCTTCTCAGGATATGTGTTATGTTTAATTGCTGAAGGCATGGAGCATTTTAAAAGCTTTGTCAATAAAATCCCTGTTTAGTTAACCCCAATCTCTTCAGATCTCTAGTTACAGGCAGCCTTCTGCTCTTAACATCTGGGCAAAAAGCCTCCAATTACCCTGTTGCATTTGGTAGCTTACCAGAGCTAGATAAGGCTCCCCAGAATATCCATTTTCCTTGCTAGCTGCTTATCCGTGGCTAGGCCGATGACATGCAGCCTTCCTGTCACACGAGGCACACAATCGTGTGGCACACACCCAGCGTGCACACACCCCGCTCAAAGCCAGAGCTCTCCGTGCCCTCCCCTCTTGCGGGGCTGGCCTTACATCTGTCACAGCTCCCCTCTCGAACTGCTGGGGCAGGGCAAAGGGAGAGCAGCCGACATCGCAGCCAGCAGCCGATTTCACCACCGGAGCTCCTCTCCCGTGCCTGCAGCCCGGTCCTTCGGGGGAAAAGGCAGGAGCAGGCAGGAGGCTGCTGAGCTGGCTCTGGACCAGAGGGCAGGCACCTGCCAGCTCCTCCCAAAAACCCTGGGGAGCGGAGCCTGGCGTGCACACCGCAATTCATCAGACTCCTCCAAATCAAGACATGGGGTTCCATCCAAAATAAAGATCTACTATCAATCAAGCGGTTCCACAGCAGATTTCTCCTTAATATGTCCCAAATACTGAAGAAAGCCAAGTCTCAGCACAGTTGTCTCCCCTGCACCAAGATAAAACTACAATTTTTTTCTTCTAAGCCCTGACATCTACAACTATAAATTACCACAAAATTTGTAAAGTTCAGTTTCTGGAGTTTGTCAACTTGAACATTTAAACCCTTTTCTTTTGTAACACCCAAATTTTCTATTGTACCATGCTGAACTTCCCTTCCTGAATAACCCTCAAAATTCATGCACTTATCTCTTGCTTTTTTCATCATTTTCATTTTTAGTTCCTCCTCTGCAGCTAAATAAGTATCTTTAAAACCTTATTAGAAGTTGTTGAGAATTTAATAATTTAATGTCAAAAGTCTGACAGTGAAATTACTGAGATTCTGTAGCAACATAGGCCAATGTTCCAGGTTTTTTAGCAGGCAACAGAATATCATTGCCCTCTGTTTTTTCCCAGTCCATCTGTCAGCCAATTTGCAGGCACAAGTAAAACCATTTTTTCTGTTCTCTGTACTTATTTTTCCTTCACTTTTGCATCCAATTCTGTGACAATGAACAAGGGTAGATCAGCTGTATAAATTTCTCTTAAAGCTTCTATTTTAACCTTCAAGTGTTGTGTTTGTCACTTTAAGTTTATGTGCCAAAGACATGAGAAAGCAAAAGCCAGCAGTTTGTCAAGGCATGATCTCTGGGGATGTGGGTACTGTTCCAGCTGTCACCATGTCACCCTATACACCTATTGATGTAACTTTTGATGTGCAGCAACAAATGGTAAACAATTCCTCTCAGAGAGCACTTCTGCCTGTGTTGGAGTCGGTGCTTTTGATCAATAAACCATTCAGCTATATTCCAGCAGGAATATTATTCAAAGTGTTGCTCAGGAACAACATGCTCCATGCACTATTTGTTTTCAGGGCTGTGAGCTTTTTATTTCTAGTTTCTCTTCAAGCATCTCTCTGCTGCTCACTGTTTATCCAAATCTGCAGTTCCTGAAAAGGACCACTGGTGTAAGCTTTAATCAAAGCAATAGGTCACTATCTGTATCACCCCAAGCACAAATTTCAGTTCTTTATGTGGCACTGGTACCTAACAAAACCATTTCTTCATGTTAGACCCAACACTTCTTCTAACGTAATTCCCTGGGTTCACTGAATCCTTTTGCACTCACAGCCCCTGTAGTTCTTAGTTATGATGTAAGATTTGCCAGGCTGCTCCAGAGTTTATAAATGGGACTTACAGTAACTAACTGCTGTCAGGATGTCCAGTGTTTTACACACTTCATTTTCAAACCCCTCTTCTGCAAATGCAATCCAAACCAGCCATCTCTACACTGCTACGTGGAAGTGCCATCTTAGTGTAACTAGCGACTATGCTCTTTATCCAAGCTGATGTACATGCTGTTCCTAGTACCCTAGATGTACTGCTCTGTTGGTAATGCCCTCAAATCCATGCTGACCACAGTTCCCCCTATTGTTAGTATTACTGGTACATAACAAAGCCTAAACACTGCTGTCCCACGTCAGTGGTTTCTCTTCTCACCTCTCACCAGTTTCTGCTGTAAATCAACCCATTAGGATGGCTCTTTTCTTCTGCCTAACACACCAGAGCTCTTGTCTCAATTTTCACTTCGTTACAAACGCAAATGCCGACTAGTCTGTGCTCTTGGCATTACATTTATAAATAGCTTTGTTTTCTCAAAGTCCAGGTCTTAAAGGCCCTGGGTGCGTCCAACAGAATTTGTTCTTCTGTTTAGACAGCTTTTACACACTCTACTCACCCTCGGATTTTCTTTTTCTACAAAGTTCCAGTCAGATTCCGGGACTGTCTATTACGCAGACAGTTGATAGCACTTCATTTGCCCAGTCTGTGGAAGAGATGTCCTTACTGACAGATTTGCAGAATAGTGTGATATTAACCTTGCCATGAGGAAGATGCAGAGGGGTTGGAACAAGATGATCTTTATTATTCTTTCCAACCCAAACCATTCTATGATGCCATGAATAAATTTTTCTTAGAATTCTGTTTACTGAGTCCTTACGTCAAATTCCATATTTTACGGTTTTCCTCATGAAAGTGCAAACTTTCACCTATGCAGTTAGTAACACCACCTATGTTTCACTGCTGTTCTTCCCTGTATTCTGTCTTCTACCTCAAAATTCCCCACTTGTCACTGCTAATAAACTGTTCTCCTTGACTTACAGTTCCACGGGATGTTAGGGATGCTTTACCTTGCCTCTGGAACACACCAAAAATTGTTTGAGGCTCACATTCTGGGTGCACTTTCCAGTGCTGCACCGTACTTTTGCAGTGCCAGATTAAACCCTTGGCATGGGCTTTTCTATGATGGTGTGCCCAACTGAACAAAACTCTGAATTATAAGTTAGCACACAAATCAAAATCCAGGTTTTGAGAGGACTGAAAATACTTGCAGACTCCAAAGGAATTTGGCAGCAGTTTTTAGGTGGAAAAATATTCAGGTTACAAAAGTTAGAACATTAGCCAACATCTGACAGGCAATATTTTTAATGCCACCTTTCATTTCGAAATGCTGGATTATGTTACATTGCACAGGGATGTCAGACACACTGTGAATGTCGCAGTCAACTGGCAAAAGAAATAGGGTATTCCCTTTGCTGAATTTAATTCCCAGACAGGAAGGGTTCCCCTCCTGCCTTGCTGCTGCAGCACTTTCCACAGCTCTGCTACAACATCATGTTCTCCGTGACACCTTTCATCTGAAGATACCAAAGCAAGCCATAGACTCACGCTCATAACAGACAATTCCTGGAATACTTAGGAGGTTAGAAATTACTATAACACCCAACTTATTGACAAGAAAACTGAATCAGAGTTTTGCTAATGAGAAAACTGAATTAGAAATTTATTAAATCGAGTTAGGAATTGATTAGAGGTGACAGATGTCAGACTTAACCCCTGAATTACTGGCTCCCAGCCCCGGATAACACATGCACATTTCTCAGCAGTCTCCAATTGAACTCAGTGCTTTTGCCCATGACACCAATCCAGCTGCAGGCAGATGAAGGTATTCCTCCCACGCCCCGGAGCAATTCATTTCATTACACTCTACCCTTATTACAACAAAGTGGTGCCATTAAAGCCCATCCTACAGAGCCCCACAGGAGCGTGTGACCAAAATGAAAGCAGCAGGGCACAGTTCACGAGCCACCAGTGAAGCACTTTACCACAACCTGCTTTCAGAAGCAAAAGCCTCATTTTAAATAAAACAAAAACTTCTGCTTTGACAAATGCTGGCTGTTTCAAAAAGATATTCTGTTCTCAAATCTCCCCAGCTAAATGCCACCACAGCTGTAAGGGCCAACCACATGTGTAGTCAGGGTGGGAATTATCCACATAAATAAAGAGCACAGCTTGAAACATTGACTTTTTCCTGATCAAAAGGGCCTGGGAGGCAACTGGACAGTTTGGATCAGGCAAAGGATAGGCTTTTATTATTTTCAAAGAACACCCCAGTGAATAGAGTAGCCTCCATGGCCTTGGTGGCAGTGATATGTTCTAACACTCCCCTCATCCCACACTTAAATTACTTAAAAACTTGGTTTGGGGTTTTTCCATTTTTCTTTTTGCTTAAGAACTTTTGTAGGGAAAATCTGAGATACAATCAATCCTTTCGTGAGTCTTGTTAATATCATTGCCTGTCTAAGCTACCTCCCTCACATACCAAATAATAAATTGCCAATACAATATGAACTAAGAAATCTTCTCATAAGTCTTCATTTTACCAATATTAAGAAAATAGGTGCCTAAATTCTATTAAAGTGCATTTTATTTTACTATGAATTTTCATATTAGTTTTCTTTGTATATTCCAGTCTGAAACTAATAAAGAACACAAAAATCCCTTTCCTTCCTGCTATTATCTAGTTTCTTTCACTAGTTATTTTCAACCAGTTATGCTTAAATGCAAGATTCAACAGGAAAAAAATTATTTATGAAAAAAATCAAGCCCATGAAATATTCACACTCTTACACTTTGTAAAGCTATTCTATTTAACCAAATCTAAAGGATTTAAGCCACAAAATAAAGCAAAATGTTCTTCAGAAAGAGCTCTTTCTCTTTTAACAGAAAACGATCTAACATGGGTGTTATGTGACAGCTAAGCAATGTATTCCAAATAAATATACTCCTTCAATGTTACTAATTTTGCAGTTTGTTTTCATGTTAAACAGAAGTACTGTGGCAATAACCAGTAATGGATTTGGTCTTGACTTCTGGCCCAGCAGTCCAGAAGGACAGAGTTCCAACTTGTTGTTCAACTGTTGTCTATCTTATCATCTTATGACCACATACACAATAAAATATCTTTACTAGAGTCATAAAAACATGACAAATGCAGATCTGTTATTTAAAAAAAAAAAAAAAGCTTCAGGGACAATCTTTAGTTCTCCTATCTCAAACCAGTTTGACTTTCAGAGTTGTGGTGTTTTGATTGGAATCAATCTGGAGAAGAAAACTCTATAAACTCAAAATACAGTAGCATCACTTGTACAACAGATGAGACAATAAGGTAGTATAAAACTATATTGAAACCATAAAAGGTATATCCTCCTTGGGTGCTATGTTTTGGTTCTTAAATGCCAGGCAAAAATTACAAAGATGTTATTTTCTATAACTTATCTCATAGGATTACCTGTGAGAATTGTTATGAAGTTAATATTTTCTAACTGTTTCACCTGAACACAAAGCTATAAAACATCAATGTCACTGCAGGCTTACCTGGTTTGCCTGCAAATATAAATGAGTGGGTGTATAACAAATTTCCAGTGTGTTGCCAATGTGGGAAACCTACAGAGTAGTAACAGCCATTGGCTCTAGTGGAGATTCCTGGAACACCACCTGTGATATGATGAATAAAAGGTGATAAGGATCTAATTTAATTGAAGCTACAGCAAGATGTCCCTTTGACCTGGGCAGCAGTAGTAGCAATTCCTCTGGCTTTTCTTAACAGTGGAAGGATTCTGGAACTTGTTAAACTCTATGATTTCAAACCAGTTATGCCCAGTAAAGCATTAATCATCACTCACTAAAGAAACTATGCTCTATGAAGCACATTTTATGAACATATGTGCACCTACTTTTTTAAATTTTAAAACATTTATTTGCCCTCATTGTAAAGCTTATTTGCCCAAGTCACAGCCTGCAAGGGGTAGAGTAGTATAGGAAATAGAACTGAAGCCTTCTTTATCTGAGTGATCAAAAAATAGTTATTGTGCCTGCGGTGTAAGGAAGAGTGTTTTGATGGCTACGGAATTTCTCCCTGTTTGAAGGATGTCCCTATCATGGATCTTTCTTATCTGAAGCCTGAAACTCATTGTTTGATGGAGCAGGCCAGAATACAAAACACTGATGAAATTTATGGTCATATTTTGAAGGCCCAGATCCATATTATAAGTAGAGAGAAGTTGTGTTTTCTTCAGAAACACCTCTTTCCGTTTCTCACTCTTCCATCAAATAGTATCATAGCTTCTATATTCAGAGTCTAAGAGATGAGGAAGGAAGAAGAATTTTCTTGTTGTTTTAAACATCACTATGCAATATTTGTAGATTAAATCATGGAAAAAAACCATTCCAGAATATTACAATCTGATGCAGATGGGAAAAGCAGCAGAGCCAGGCAGGTTGAGGAATGTTATCAGAAACGCCTATTTGTATCTCATGGTCCAGAGTGCAAAAGAAGAAACATTTTCTTTAAACATTCAGAAATTATAATTCTTTCTGAGATATGATAATGCTTAAACTCTCCACCAAACAAGGAGAAGCTGGATTTGAGAGAATCAAGGCCAGATTTCCCAAGAAGAGTGTCCAATCCTGAATACCTGAGAGGTTAAACACAAAACCTTTGCGAAGAGAAAGGACAAGAGAGACCCAAGAACTGGCACAAGCGGGGCCTGGACTAAAGCATAATGCTCAAACAGAATTCGATGATACAAGGGTAAAGAAGACAGACATGTATGAAGGCAAAAATTAAGACAAGGTACACTAGAACAGGAATTTGGGCACAACAAGGGGAATACAAAGGGCTTTGCCTTTCCTGGTTCAATTTCATGGAGTCACAAGGCATCCATGTGACTTACTCCCAAGGCTGCTGAAGGCCATTGAATGTCAGAATGTCTCTTCCAATTTGTTATGAAATAATAGCTAGGAGTAGACAGCAAAGTACAAAAGTTTCTAATTAAATGTATGGATGGCACTCTCTGATCTAGTAACACATATATTCGGCTCAATGAAAAGCTTCATAGGCACAGACCTGTAACACCTTAGTACAGCAATGGATGTGTGCACTGAAACGAAACAGGTGACACAACTTGTAAGTGCCACCTGTAGCAGAAGATACTGTTTTACAACTGGGTGATGATGGCATGATAGGTTTATATGCACAAAATATTGAAATATTGCCATATTTCTTTACCTCAACACATTGCCTTCAACACTTTCACACCAGCATGGGTTAATCAGTCACAGAACTTCAGCTGCCACATGTTGGCACTAACTCACTGACCTCAAGACAGTGCTTGAAGACTGACTTCAGCTGTGTGCAATCTCCCACCCTACTCACCCCTTGCTGAAGAGCAGGGAGAGTGTCACCATCCCATAGAGCCACAGTTTGTTTCTCTTCCAATTAAATCCTTATGGGTGCTTCCATATGCACATAGCACTGATTATAACACAAAGCACTTTGGATGGTGTCACACACACACATTATTTCCTATGTCATTGGCAAAAGTCTCCCTCTACTCTCCCCTTACTCATAGAGAAGGGTAAGAATTAGACAGTGCTCTACCCTGGCTAGAAATCAAATCCAAATTTCTAGTAGGTGGGACTGGAAGACAGAAATACCTAGTTTCTTGTTTCCATCCACACAGCACATCACACAGTCACCTCAGGGAAATGAAAGTTTCTATCTTAGTAAAGACTAAATCTAGCCCATTACATCAGTGAAAACATTTAGGGGAAAATAGTACTGTTTTGCCACACTAAACAATGTCTTTATGCAAAATTCACAACTGCTAGCATTTCCCTTAGCTTTCAGTACCCAGTTTCTATGAGTATTCTTCTCTCCAGATAAATATTGACAGACTGTGGTCGATTGCTCGGATCACAGCAGTACATTTTAGCTGCAGGATTTAAGCTGGAGTCTCTTTTGGGGCTGTGTATGCCTAGAACTAATAACAAAGGTTTAGGCCCTGGGACTAAACATACTTCTGAGCCTACAAAACCTTTCAGATTTTGTTTGTCTCTGGGTGTATTACATAAAGCTGTGAGCTCATACCAAACCTTCCTTCTGTGCCCACAAGCTAGAAAGAGTTTTAAAGTGTTGGGAGCACGACCCGACCTGCTGAGTGCGTGCAAGCCAAGAGAGCAGGTTTTGTTGCAGGCTGAACAACCTGAAAACAGTCACGTCTCAGTATCAGAGCCCTGAGCTGCATGACCTTAGCAGGGGCAGCTGAAACAGCTCTTCCTTAGGGTCCTGAGCGGCTCAGAGTCTGGGAGAGAACTCACTATTGTTCGCTACTTTTATTTCTCTCCAATTAATTATATTTTTCAAAACAAAGGGATGTAATTCATTAGCATAAAAAAATGGTGCCAAGAAAAGGATAGACCCCTTTTTAAATATTCTCTGCATGTTTCTTCATTGGCCAACTGACACTACCTGAGATGTGCTGTGTAGCTAAGGCCTGAGGGAGAAGAGCAGAGTCCTTGAAGGTGTGGAAACCTGGGAAGGTGAGACTGCTCTACTGACCCCAAGAAAGAACACAGCAAGTGATTGAAGAGCATCAGTGGATAGACTGAAACCTGCTGGGTCCATGTTCACTGCTATTACCATGTCAGCAGGCTTTATACTTCAGGGAAATAAAAGCCCAAACCACAATTTTAGCATAAGATGAAGGAAACTACAAAGTTGTGATAATGTGCAAAATTCTGGTAATGGGGTTAGCACAGGTGCGGCATTGCAGGCAGCAGGGCAGTGGGGTCCCACAGTCACCACCTCTATAAGTGTCAGAGATGGCACAGGTTTCCTGGCATCTCTCTGAGCTTTGCCTGTTTCAGTATTTGCAGACTGTCATGCTAAATACCTGACATGGGCACTTTTATCCTCATACACAACTCTTCCACATCTATGAGCATTTTCTGATCAGGTATCCATAACACAGCTCTAAAGACTCCTTGTTCATCTCAGTCATCCTTTGAAAATATTAACTGAAAATAAATCTAGAGTATACTCTCCAATGAATTTAAATCCTAGGTACAGCAAAAGCAATTGTTTTACAGCATGTGGCATTTATGCTTCTCTTTCAGTAGATATTACAGTAGTTTATAGATTCACTATGGTGAACACATTTTTTCTGATATGCTGATAAACATTTCAGACAGAGGACCTCAGCTACTTACAGCCCTCATATACTAAGTATGAAGCAATACAGAATGATTCCACAGAAGCAGAATAGTATTTTAATTACAAGTTTGTTATAATTGTTTGGGTTCCTTCCTTGTTTAAATCCAGTGAATTCAGGACATGTTTCTATATGATGACAAGTTTCTACCTAGGGTGTTTTAAAATTCCTCCAGTAGTTTTTTTGCTGGAGAATCTGAATAATCAAAAAATGTTGTGATATTGTGATGAAGAGATAAACACCTTTAAAATATACATACTTTTGAGTATTGCCTCTTAACAACTAATTTTTTACTACAAGATATATTCAGTAAATGCAGTAAATATTCATTCTTACCACAAGACTGCTGTCCAGAGAAAGTCTTTTCCCAAATTCCCTTTTCTGTAGCTGTCTTTTTCTCTCCATGGCTGAGGTTATTAGTTTTCCTTTTGATCGACAAGAAATGTCAGGCTTTCAGCACCACTGAAAAAAAAAGTAAAACATTTAAATGCTTATTTCAATATCCTACTTAACAGTTACTTTCATCATTAACTTTGTAATAACCCAGCAGCTAATAACTTTGTGTTTCTAGTAGGCTGGGTTCCAGGAACAAATTTTCTGTGCCAAAAAGTCTAAAGTCTCCAAACAGAAATATTACCAATATGTTTGGGTCGTTTCTCAGAGGAAAAAGGAAAAAAAAAAAAAAAATCTGCCACAACTGTCTTTAGCAATACACCCATGTTTTCATAGTCTTTTGAACTGGGCTGGGAGCTGAATTTGCAGAGCCAATGAATTACCTGAGGCTGGGCAGGGAGGGGGAAACAGTTTGTTTCCCATTAATTGCACTTCTCAGTAAGCCTTGCTTGTTGGCACATCCGTGCTGCTGCTGTGATGTACGAATTTTGGACCTAATCCTGAAGAGTTCTAAAAGCTTTCAACTCCCATTATCCTTAATAAGAGACAAATGCCCTCAGCACTTTCCTCAAGTTTTTAAGGTCAAAGATTCTGCTGTGATAATCCGACAGTCCCACTGCCTGCACAGAACAGACAGGGCATTCAGCCTGTAAAGCTACCACAGAGCAAATTAATCCTTCCAGTTTTGTAGGGTTTGGTAATTCCAGGCCAGTAGTTTCTACTCAAGCCAAGCCACTGCTTACAAGTAACAATTACCAGTTCTCTTCCTAAACATTCCTGTTCTCATATGTATCTGAAAGTTTCAGCTTGTATTTTAAGGTATTTATTGTTTATGATACAGGAATATGGGCAAAGTTAATGAATTTACAGAAAGCAGTAGAATGACAACAGAAATCAGAATCTAGCCCAAATTAAGGTGGGCAGATATACAGAACTGTACATAGAAGTTTTCTCCTGCATCTCAGTGACTGTATTTACTACATGAGTCCCACTGGCTGAAAAACAAGACTTGGCAAAAGAAAAAGATCTGTATGTTTCTTTTTGCTTGTTGTGAACATCACCTTGGGTCACACACAGCCAGGTGATGCACAAATACCTCTGCTGTAGGGTAGCACAGCTGGCATTCCCAAAAGCAGCCTTGCACACGCCCTCCAGACACATTTGCATGCCTGTGAACGATCCCATCTGCCACTGTGGGGATATCAAACAGATAAAACCATCACAGCTCTTTCCTCAAGCTGACCCTGAATGCTCTGCCATGAGGGCACACAGGAGCCTGAACGTGGCCAAGCACTCTGCAAGGAGAGTAGGATGCCCCAGGCCCTGAAGGCAGCTGGAATCCAGAGGGCTCCCAGAGGCACGAATGCTGGGATCATTGGGTACAGTGTGGGCATCACGTCTTTTAAAGCACTTCCTGTGGGAAGCTGTGAGTTCTCCAGCTACCAAACCCTGCAGTGGTGAATTCAGCCCTCTACTGAACAGCACCTGGTGGCTCCTACACTTCTTTTATACTTCTGGTTTATACTAGTGCAAGACCAGTTTTCAGGCCATTTTCTCCCAAACAGATAAAAATTCACCTCTCTATATATTCATCTAAGGAACACATGCAATGACGTGTACCTACAATGGTGGGAAAATTTGTTATTGCACTGTGCTCATTGCTGCCTTGTGGGGTTTTGTTCAGGTTTACAGGTAAGCCCTTGCTTGCTTTTTTCTGTAGTTCCAACCCTAAAACTACTCATGCTATTTAATTCAGCTTACAAGGAATCTCAGTGGTGTGCTATTACATAATTCCCACTGTTTCCTGATTAGTGAGCAAAAGAAACACCACGATAGATTTAAACAAACACAGCAGCAATATATTATACTGTTTGTGTGATTATGCCAGAAATTAGCAAAAGACCTTTATGTAATCATTATATCATTCTCCTGAGCATGTATGATGCCTGGAGAGCACGACTTCCACCAAGGGAGCCTTTGTTGAGCACAGAACCACTCAGGAATGAGCTACAGCTGGAGCCAGTAACCCCCATGGAAGGTCAAGTACTAAACGCGAGTTAAGCGCCTGAAGTTTCCATCTGCAGGTTTTTGGTGGAACCACCCAAATTGTAGTTTAGAAGTAAAAGCAGGAAGGATTATTATTAATTATTCCTACAGTTTATACATTGCCCTGGGCACTTGAAGTGGATTGACTGGAGCCATACCTAGCACAGCACAAGGACCTACTCACGTACTGGTGCAGCAACTCCAGACCTGCTGGCTCCACTCCTTTCCCCACACACACCATGAGAGCTCCCACCTCTGCACGTTACTTTTAGCAGGCTGTCACACATCTCTCTGAAGAGTTAACCACCTAAGGCTAAACACACTTAAAGTTTTGAATCACAGGTAATTATCAGACAAGATAATACAATACATCACCTGTACCAACATATGTTGATGGCTCAAAGTACCCATCTCAGGAGACCTTTCAAGAAAAATGATCACAGTGAAGCACTTAAGGAAAACAGAACAAGTTTCCATCTTGGAATGGTCATTTTTGTGCATCATACTGCTTGTCACAACCCAGGTAAATCTCTCTTCCTGTGAGACCAAACAAAAGACTAACAACAACTCCAAATGGAGCTAACACATCCACTGGGAAGCTCAGCAGAGGAAAACAGCTGTCCAGATAGAACAGTCTTGGAACATGAAAGTTTGCCCAATCACCAGAAATACTATTTTTGTGTTACCAGGAGAACAGGCTGTAGAAATTTACCTGTCTTCCCTGACCAATTTGCTTGTCAATATGTTTGCAGCAGAGACTCCAGTGATCCGCACTGAGACCTGATGATCCCATTTAACTCAGTGGAACTGTGAACTATTGCAAAATCACCTCTAATTTATGGTGTCTTCACCCATACTGCACTCACACGTGGACATTTTGAAATCTTTGGGGGCTCATCTTCTAGTTCTTTGTGCTGCAGGAAACATTTTTGCTGTAGGACTCTTCCCTAAGGGACTATAGAGTTCACCTATGTTGAGCATACGGGGGCAGGCACTTGGTGAGGAAGGCTGTATCCTCAACAAGTGTGTGGGGATCAGTCTAAGAGAATGGATGTCTCAGAGACTCCCCCAGTGTCTTCTCAGGCTTGCACTGAGGTCAGGGAAGAAGGTTTTGTATGGACACAGAAAAAACTCTCAGAGGATGACCCAAATGTGATCTTGCTTCAATAAGGTATTACCCTCACTGCTCAGGAAGCCAGCAAGCCAGAGGCATCATCTTGATTATATATCCTAAAGTGCAGTATTTTTAGTACTCAGTACAAGAATGTTCATTACTTCAGGAGGTGGCTTGAAAAGTATGCCCTGGAGAAATGGTGTGATTAACACAGAAAAGCACTCTCTAAAATCTATGTGAGAAATTTCTTGGATTATAATACCCTCTTCATTTCTAGTAGTAACAAAGGATGATTGATGTATATTGCTTTAGCTGATGAAAACCTACAACATTATATTCCTTGGGTAAGCATCCAAGATATTTTCAGGCAGTTTGAAACTGCAGTCACACTTCAACAGAGCTATGCCAACATATGCCAGCTGGGAGCTAGCACACAGGATATCTGTTTGGTAATTGGAAATGGACTGTATTTAATTTTCTCTTACAAACATGTATAAATTTAACAGTTACGACACATGACAAAAATGACAGCTCTGCAAACCAGCATCCTTTTGTTTAAATTCAGGGTAGATACAATGCAGCCTCTCCACTCTTGGCTTTGCACAACTTAATGCTGCCAGAAGGCAAAACACCCCGTGGGGCAACAAGGTATTCCCTCTCAGCAGCCAGCTTGTCTTTCCCAGGTGAGGATTTGTCATTTGTGGAAATCTAACCAGAATGAGGCCAGAGTTATACAGTGATCACCTTTAAATGCTTTTTCTATTCTCTTAGCCCTGCTTGATTGACAGCCAGACTAAGACTGAGAGAAAACAACCAGAACTGGTATTATCCCTCAGCAAAGAGAGGAGAAGGGAAGTAATACCACTGGCATAGGTCAGGAAGCAGCAATGAGAAGGTAAAGATTGTCATCGATGCAAATGTTAGTTAGAATGAACAGGTGACCTAAAGGTGAAAGATTTTATATCTCATTACCAATCTGTGGAGAGATTCAGTTTCCTAGGAACCTAATTGAATTGGATCTGTCATTTTGCAGCTGGGTTTCTTTTGCCAGCTCTGGTATTAAACCAACGTGCATACACTGGCTTTTGTTGTTTTTGTTTTGTTTTTGCAGGGAAAGTACAGTAAGTACAGTTTATCAGGGCCCCCCAGAACTAGAAGAAAAAAAAGATTCCAGAATTAAACAGTTGATGTTTGTTTAACAGATTAACGTTCAGCTCTATTAAATCACTACATTTATCTTGCTAGGCATAGGCCAGTCAAAATATACTAGTTTTATACTAAACAGTTTGATTATTTGCCTTGGTTTTTTCCAGGGGGTTGCGTTTTTTCTTCCCCTAATGGCAGAGTATTTAAACCATTCTGCCTAGTCATTAAAAGGCAGCTGTGAACATGGTTTCCTTTCCACACCCTTATCTCTCCCCATCGTGGTATTTAGCTGGTCATGATTTTAAGTGACAAAGCAGAAAAATAATTCCTAAATTCTCCTTTGAGTTGGTGTTCCAAAATTCAACACTTGGGAAATAGAAAACTGCAGAGACATCACTTCTGCAAACTGACACTTAGCTAAATGCTTTTTGTTTTGCCCCCATGTATTTGACAGCAGCGCCATGGGCAGGCCCTGCCTAATGCCAAATACTCCCAGGTATTTGCTGAGGCTGGTCAGCAGTTCATTAGCACTAATGTACATGTCATGCACTCACACCCACTGGATTAGGTTGCTATTTAGATTAGCAAGCTGCATTTTTGCAGAGATGGAAGGAGAATGTGCCATGTGCCAGCATTAATGAGTTAATTAAATTAGAAAAATTCCAATGCAGGAAACTAAAATGCTTAGATGTAATTCTCACAGTATTCTATTCAAGACAGCAAACACAGCACTGCTGTAACCAATCTGCCTTTATACCTAGATATTGACTGGCTTTGGAAAGTTGTATTTAAAAATATGTCAAGTGGTTCTGAAATATCTGGGCAGAACAATATTCTTTTCTAGTTCTCTTTTTTGTTGTTGTTTTCCTGTGGAATAATTAATTTTGAAATACCCCAAATTTCCTACTGTCTCTGAAGCTGTTACAAAGCTTATTGGAACTGTACAGGCAGTGCCCAGAGTCAACTGTGCCCTGCAAGTTATTTTATGACCCAAAACACTCCCTAATCCAATGGTCCTATAGTTCTGACTGAAAACTGTCCAGTGGTCATAGAATCATGGAATGGCTTGGGTTGAAATGGACCTCAAAGACCATCTTCTTCCAACCCCCACACCATATAGAGGAATGCCACCCACTAGACCAGGTTGCTCCAAGCCCCATCCAGCCTGGCCTCAAACACTGTCAGGCATGGGGAAGCCACAATTTACCTGGACAAACTGTGCCTCACCACCCTCTGAGTAAAGAATTTCTAACACTTAACACAAATCTCTCTTCTTTTAGTTTAAAATCTTTCCCCCTTGTCCTGCCACTATCTGCCTATCATATATCTGGCCATGATAAAGTATCCCCTCAAAGAAAAGTGGGAGGGGCCAGAGCTAGACAAAGAACCTTCTCATCTTTTACCCTTCCTTAGCAGAGTGTTGGACTAGATGATCTCAATAGATGGTCCCTTCCAACCCTAACTATTCCATGATTCTTTGTGATTTTAATGAAGTACAATGGCACTGACACATGGCAGGCAAAAAGGGTTGATTCACTTGAGAGCCAAATGCTTCAGGTCTTCTCCTGCCCTTACCCCATCCCTGAAAAGGGAATTGCTAGAGCACATAGGATAGTCTCATGCAATTTCTGACTGCTGATCACTTGCCAGCAAAGGAGACTTAGTAGAATGTTCTAGAAACACAACATTTGAAAGAAAGCATGCCAGTTCAAAATTTTACCCTGTTTCAGCCACAGTTTTCAAAACATATTTATGCATTCTTCATGCAAGATAATCTTCCATTTATTCAGCAAACTAAACAACCAGCAAAGCCTTCTATAGCACTGCTCCTAGGATTTAAACAAGTTAAGATTAAGGTCTTAAATCCAGCAAACCTATCAGTGTGCTCAAAATAATACCAGGAATTTCAGTACAGCAGAAAATAAAGAATATGGCATTAAAAATGTTATTACTACGACAGCTGTCAAGATGAATTGCATGAGAAGCATTTAAAAGATTTATATCTCAGTATCTCACCAGGTTAATTAAATGGATGCATGCATTCATTTAAGAGGATAAGGTGGGTTGCAGTGACATAAAATGAGAGGGCACAAGATTATATTCTTTCAGCATTAACAAGAACTGGTTGAACCAATATCATTTCCGTATTCTGTAATAAGCATGATTCATCCATTGCCATTTTCAGCTCTCATTTTCTTTCTGGCAGGAAAAAAAAAAAAAAGACTATGAACATTTATAGACTAACATAATCAAAGCTTTAANATGAACATTTATAGACTAACATAATCAAAGCGTTAACCGTTTCAGTGTTTTCTGTTTGGATTGCCTGTCCATTTTTATCATAGGATTTCAGGGCCATGCCTCAGGGAGGAGAGGAATCACCAGTAAATTACACCAAAGAATGTTGAAAGGTCAAAGGATTACCCTCCCCTGTTTGCTTTTATGGGACATATGAAGCATTCATATCATGCAATAAAATTATCAAGAAAAAATGATGAAAGATAAGCAGGCAGAATGTATGAATCTGTAGTCAGGGCAGCATGGGAAGAAAAGGGATATATTACATTGTTGTCATCAATAAAAAACAGATTATGGCAATGGTGTTTCTGGATCCTTAGCTTCTGCACTGAAATCAAATCCTTCAGAACACTGTAAGACCTGTAACCAAGAAAGAGATATCCAAGGATGACTGAAGCTATTCAGGCTGAAGGAAACATTAGATCCAAAGCTCCCATTCCGTGGCTCCGTTTCTAATCACCTATTATTATATATTACTTGTTACCAAATACTATTATAAATTATGTGAAATAGGTTATTAGGTGGTAAACATGGATTCCCTTAGTCACTGAGCCTCTTTCAGCAGTGCAAGGCTGTTAACCTGCAAAAGGCATGTTCCAAACACAGCAGCAGCTGCCTCTGGGGTTTTCAACACACATTTGTCTCCCTTGGGAACCACAGCTGAGCTTAGTCAGAAATAGTCAGTTCCAGCCACCTGCAGAAGATGAATTCCAGAACCAGAGGAAATTTCGGTATTACTAGTCACAGACCTAAAGGGTTTTGTGGAGATTTTGAGTTTCAAAAGCAAATGCCTCATTTATAGCCCAATAAAGCCTCCTCTGGCACCAACTAGATGCAGCTTCTAATCTAGTACATCATTAATAGGGCTAGCTGTTTCTCATGGTGAAGTGGCTGGCTGGCAGCAGAGACTCAACAAAAATCTCAAACACTGAATTACAAATCTTCTTCAGACGCTGTGACATCCAGTTCATCTAATATGTTACAATATTCAGAAAAATAAATGCATATAAATCCAGCATCTTAATCAATTTGATAGACAACTAACCGGAGAAAATAATTTAAAACACAGCCAAGTTCTCTAAGTTTTTCTCAGTTTGTGTTTTCTTCTCATTTTTCTTTCATTAGTATAATCAAGGCACTACTCAAGAAAGTCTAGGAATTTCAGACCTACATCTGAAGTAAGATCTGTATCAGGGTCTCTGTTGCAAGCAAGGGTGGACTGCCAATTCAGTTTTTGAAACTAGAACTAGGAGCTTTTGAAATGTGCCTAAAGATCCTTCCCCTCTCTGAGACAGATGCATTTCAGTCAGCATCTCCTTTGCCTGCCCATCTGTTGTAATCATAGTCCAGGGGGACCACTAAAAATCATCAGTTCATTGTGTGCACTCCACCCCTTCCACCTGCACTGCTAAAAGAGATGATGATGCCTACAATGGTCACAGTCTCCCAAATAAATGCAACTCCATTTGGTCCTCCTTGCCAGCTGAGATAAAAGGAATGAAAGATCATTTATTTACTGTGGTATTCCAGCTCAGTGGATATGAGGAATTATTAAACCATCTTAACATAGTGTTCAGACATCTGGTTTTACTCCACAGAGCACTGGGTAATGCTTCAAAATGTTCGAATGGCTCAAAGAAAAACTCCTAATAGAAAGCAGGTGCTGTAGAAATGTTGCCTTAGTTAGTAGTAACATGTTCAGCATCCAGCTCTGTGCATCTTTAGATAACCAAAGTCATTTGCATCAGAGGGAATGTGTCAGTGTCTAGGCTGCAGAATTTGTTTCTAATGAATCTGGGGCTTTGTGGGTTGTAACACGGTGTCTCACATTTCACCTTGCTGTACAGACACTCCCAGTGGGCCTAGGGCTGTCCTTATTACAGGCAATAACCTTATGTTGAAGGTATTAGCTCAATAACAGCCCAGGAAAAAAGCTGATTCAAGCTCATAATCCTTTTCTGTCCTGTGAAAAGTAAGGGAAGATAAGGTACAGTGAAGTACTTGCAATCCCTCCATGACCTGAGAAGGGGGGAAGCTGAGAAAGGGCTCCACTCCTCTGTTTGCATAATGTGAAAATAACTTCTTCACCCCACCATGAGTAAAGTCCACCCTGGGGAAGAACAAGAGGGGAAAGACAGCACTGATCTCTTCCAGCCAAACCAGAACTGAGCCCCTGATTTGAAAGGATAGACTAGCTGGGAACAAAGCAAGGACACACAGCCTCAGTCAGCTGAGCACCTACAGGTGCTTCCCACACAAAACACAGCAATACACGTATTTTTATCAGAAAAAAATTCTTCACATATTACTTATTTTTCTGTGCAAATGCCTTCAGGGTTCTGTAAATCTGTGCAGTTAGGACAGCTACAGGTCCTTGGGCTCTGCCGTCACCTCTGTTCCCTGCTATGGACAAGACACAAGAGACATAATACCAGAGCAGAATTTGGAGGTGCCAGAACTAATTTAGCTCTGTAAGGATGAGCACTGAAATCCTTCAGCTGGTTCCCCACCTTTTCAGCCTTTACAGAAGTTAGAAGTCTACTCTCATTTCAGCTGACCTAACATCATCTCAGGATGACCTAAAAGAATTCAGCTCCAACTCTCATGCCCGCTTCAGCAGTATCTGTACTTCATGGTCAGAGCAGAAAGGTGACAGGGTACAACTCAGCTCTACCACCTTCAGGTTTTTTTGTGAGATGTATTCCTATACATTGATGACAAAACAAAGAAAAACTGCAGGGAGATATCCCAGCCAATACAAGTTCACTTTATTCTTACACAGCAGAGCATGTAGGACTGTGGGATACCAAGACCATAAAATTAAAAAGAATTGATACACATTGATTAAACTCCATCTTCAGCTTATGGCCAAGAAAAATGTCATGGGAACATTAAAAGTGAATTATGTTCTGTCTTCATGCATATTTTCTTAATGGTGACAGAACACTGCACAGCATTGGCATATCAAACAGCCCTCCACCTCTTATCTCTGCAGTTCTAGAACAATCTCATCTCAATCACCGACTTCGGTCTGGGCCAAAAGGATGAAGACAAACTTTATGGAATTCAGACAACTGCAGCAAAGATGATTAAAGTATTGACTTGGTGGGGAAGGATTAACCAGTCCCTTCACAGCCGTTTTAAACAATGACAAAGAAGAGACTAAAATGGGAAGGAATGACCATCCATGCAAGTTTGAGGGACATATCCTAACACTAGAGACAGTGAGAAATTGATTAGGTTTATTGACAGTAGGCTGAAAGGAAATAGAGAGGGGAAAATGATGCTGAGTATCTGAAGAAATTACCTAAAGTGAAATCCAATGTAGAGAATCAAAGGAACACTTGTCATATGAAAAAAATAAGGCAGGATGAAGTTCAATAAAAGAAACACTGAAAGTAAGGATGCTGCCAGAAATTACATGTCCAGCAAGCCTGATGAGGAAGAAAAGAGCCTGCTCTTTCTTCTCATTATCTCTGTTTTGCTGTGGTTCATCCACATTAGATACAACTAAAGGCTTTTGCTTTTGGGGAAATGGTACTCCATCCTTCCTCCCCATGCCATCAGCTGCTGCTAGTGCTTTTTCCAGTTCCTCAGTGTGAAGACGGCCTGTCACACACTGATTTCTAATATTCCATTTGCCAGAAATGTAATAAAAAAGTAAATTCTAAAAAAAAAAAATTTCCTACTTAAAAGGTTCATAGCTCGTCTATGTTTTATGTCATTCTCTCAGCTTTTAGCTCACCTGTTCTCAGTTCCACCAAGTGAAATGTCAGTGAACATATAGAATGCCATTACAGATAATAACCCAACATTTTGGGATTATGGATACAGTACTACCCAGAAAATATTAAAAAGAAAGGAGCTATACTATTAGAATTCCTTAGTCTCTCTCAAGAATCTGATACTTCGAATGCAAAGTAAAAACAGTTCAACTACAAAAGAAGCAAAAACACCCAAACAAACAAAAGCTACTGACAATTCATAAGTCAGTTATTCACTAAAATCTGAAAGATGTCTTGGCTTGTAGTAACAACCATTGGGTTGGCACAGAATTTTTCATCCACTTTTTTCTATAGAATTCATGTAACATCTCAAAGTGGATAATTTTTACCTAGATTATTTCTTGGAAGAAATGCTGTGTAGATTTAGATAAAGTATAGTTTATGCACCTCTCCAGACTTGCAATAACCAAAGTTATTCAATATTACTATTTAGCTCAAAATTCAGCTGGGAAATAAAAAGTATTATTAGTGTGGAAGGGAAAAGTTTTAATACACTTGCATATTCTAAATGATCCACTGTGAATTTGAAAGTGCATTTTGAGACTAAATATAACCTTTAAAAGTTGAGGGTTTTCTACATAAGGTTTATTAATTCGGGGTGGATTGGGGAAAAACAGTTTTGAACATAATGAAGGAAGAAAAAAAAGTCTACTTGGTTCATTTCAGGCAAACCCCAAATGTTTGCCTGTATTTTGAGTTGGAGATTTAGGTTGATTCACTGACTTCTCCTGTCTCAGCTTCTCCACTGCACTGTGAAGGTAGTAATATATAAGTGTCACTTACTGAATAAATCCTCTTTGTCAAAGACTTTAATAGTGAAACTTTCTATTAGTGCTGCTTCTCTGTGTCATTACTCTTCTCTATCTACCAGATGTGCACATCACTATAAACTCAAACAAGGGAATAATCCTCTCTCCAAACTCTGTGCTGTGCAGTGGAAGACACTCAGTTTTCATTCACCTCTTTGCTGTTCTGTCAAAATTAATTTGATGGGAGAAATTCAACTAGAACTGAATTAAAGCCAACAAAGAAAAGATTCTGCCACCAAAAGCAGCTATGTAGGTGAGACAGATATCCTCTTCTCCCTCCACAGACTTAAACCCATCTTCCCTGCAGGGGAAACTAGGAAGCATCAAAGCAGCATTAAAAAAAAAAAAAAATTAGAGCAGGCCTCTTGTTTTCCCTAACAGTGTGAGAATTAAGCAGGTTGCTACAGCCTTTAGTGCTGTTCACCTTTGATTTTCCTTGTTGGCTCACAGTTACTTTACCTGCAGCTACTGGAGTGAAGAGAAACTCTGAATGGGACTCAAGGAAAGGCAAGAGAAAAGAAGCCAGGTGGAGTCTTCATGGGACATCTTGCCTAAGGGTGTGCCCTAAACACACAAGAAGGTTTCACATCCTTCCTTCCTTCTTGGATGAGTATCCTGTGAGTTAAATCTCCATCTCTGCTTTGCCTCACACCTGGCTGTGCCACCACATCCAAGCTGAGTATGGCGGGAGCTAAAGGGATCTACCCTCAACTGCTGCTGGCTAAGTCAGAGACCTCAGGAGGGGTCTCAGTTATGCTTCCCACTCTCTTGAACTGTGCATCCAAGCTTAGAATGCTCAGTGACACATAGGATCCAAACCTGGAATTTCAGTAGAGAGGAATAAGTCAAACAGGTAAAGCATAACTTGTTTTCACACAGACAACAGCATGTGGGTAAAAGTGAAACTTCAGTGCTTTACTGGGGAGACGAGACCCATCAGTAACATTTTCTCCCTGCCAGGAGCAAGGAAAACTCCCTAGGGTTTGTGGTGCATGCCTGCCTCTGCACTGCCATGCAGCCTTACAAACCATTCTGTTCCCAGGAGTACACCCAGAACTATCACCTAGGTGGTAAATTCTTATCAATGTCTTATTAAAGTTTTTTCTTGCAAAAGGAGAATTTTCCACTAATCAAAAAGAAAATAATTTCACTTGATTAAAGATTAATTGGTAAATATATGTGACAGAACTGGTTTGCCTTGAACATCGCGATACATTCCCAATCAATAACACCAGGACAGAATTGCAGCTTAGGGGCAGGAATTGACTAGTTTTAGGAAAGAACATTATTAAGTCCTAGACAAGTCTGCAGATTCTCAAGCAGAGAGACAAGGAGAATGGCCAATCTGAGGCTTTGTAGATTGTGCTACTATGATCAGTCATTGGGTGCTCTCTTTCATTTACTGGTGCAACCTCAAAATACAGATGGAAGGTCTTGGTCTCAAAAGTTAGAGCTAACAGCTAGTGACATAGCAGAGAGTTGTTTATTAAAAGGTTACACCATATTTCACCTTAACGCTGTCCTTCATAGCAGCAGATGTTAAAATCCTTAACAACTTAGCTGAACTTTTAGTATTTTCTATGTGTTTCTCATATGTAACTGCAAAGAGAACCTGGCTGTTTGACTTCCAGCATAATATAGGGATTGGATAGGTCTGATTATTGATAATTGGGATTTTAGCATTTCACCTCTGGATCAGTGTTTCAAACTCAGATGAGCTTGATATTAAATAAAAGTTATTTCCATCAGCTGGCTGCTCAGTGACCTCTAAGAAAAATTACAAGTTGGTAGGGGACAGGTGTCTATATGATTAAAATACACTTTGCAGGCACAGTTGGCATCCTGGAATTTTCTTATTACAAATCTATAATCTGCTCCCCCCATCTCATAAATGCAAAGTATTCAGAGGCACTGAGATGTCATTTAAAAACAAGGAGGATACAGTGTTCTTTGCTAATTCTACAAACAAAGTACCTCTGTTTCTAGAGTAGTTTTGAGTCCCTGGCAAATGCTTTTGTGCACTGCAAAGATTATCATTCAGGCTGTTAAAACTCATTAATTATACCTTAGGTACCAACATTAAAAACCAAATAAAAACCTAAAGGTGCTGCAGGTTCTCTATCAAAATCTTACAGCAAGCACCATATATGGTGTTCAATGTAAAGAGACCATAAATACAGCACCAACAAAGTAGAATCACCCAAGGTATCCCACATATGCATGAACTTCCATTAATTGAATCAATATTCCCAGACATACACATAGAACTCAAGTATTTTTGGTAGCAAAATATGTTAAAATATTTTTGACAGGATAAGGTGAGCCCAACCTCAAAATGAGGTTGTTCTCTGACAAGGAATCAAGGCAACAGCTTTGTGTTTGAGTAGAATTTCAAGATTGGGCTAGGGGAAACATCAATATTTTATAGCTTTTAAATAACCAAGCCCATAATTCAAGCCTGAAGCCTTTAATCTGTTTCTCTTTAACCCATTCAGAGATTTTGTCCAAGAATACAAGAGAAAATATCTTCCATTAACTGTTCTTTTTTGTCATACCAATTCTGAGCAAAGCGAGGCAGAGCCCTTCGGGCTCAGGCCTTGTAGCAGATGCAGCTTCATAAAACAGACTTTCCAAGACTCTCACAGAAGATATCGCGGACTTGTCAATTACTCACATCTGTGTCAATGCAAGAGTAGGAAAACTTTGTACAGAACCCAAACAGGGAAGGATACTTTGGTAGAATCAATCCCCAGTACTTTGAATACATGTGCAAGATGTTTCGCCTCTAAGAAAATGAACATTGTTTGGTCTGGCCCTGTCCAAGATACTGTAAGATTTATAAGAACGTAAAACAACAGTTGCTCAGCTTGGCACTGTTGCGTTGTAGGGGAAGGACTATGGACCCATCCAAGAAGGGAGCCATCTCATCAGCGTGGGAACAAAACACATACAATATCAATTACCTCAAGAACAGAGTAACCTTAATTTTGTGAAAAAGTGAGAGATAAACCAGTTTAAAAAAAAAACAAAAACAAAACAACAACAAAAACCCACAAAGTTTTCTAATGGTTCTACTAAGAAAGTTTAGTAGGAATTTCTTCCTACTAGGAATTTTCTTCTTAAACTGATTTTCTCAGCCACTTATTTCCTCTGCAAGTGGCAACTGAAATAGGGACAAAACCACTGCTAAGAAACTCAGCATTTACCCCTCCAGTCTCCAGTTTAAGTCCTTTAAAATGAGTCTGTACTTCACATATACCTTAGATGGACTGGTTAAAAGGAAGAAGAACAGGAATGTATGCAATCAAAACATGTATTCCTGCACATGTTTTTAACACACTTTGTCACTCTGTCCAGCAGAACAGCTATAACCAGCTCAAACTGAACCACAAACACAAAAAGTTAAAAACTGAAGACAGCACTGTTAACAAATTGCAGATGCATGAGACTTGTCCAGAAAGACCTCACAAATCAGCAACGAGAGGAAGAGAGCAAATCATGCAGAAACTATTTAATCAATGAGTAAAGACAATTATAACATCTGTTAATCTTTTGTGTAGGTTATAATTAGATACTGCGGAGGAGTAGCTTTTAAGGGGAAGACAGGGAATCCTTTAACATCTGCTAGAAGGGCAAACACTGTGCAATAAATGACTTTAAATGCAATCAGCAAAATGAGAGCTGAGCAGAGTTCACAAAAGGCCTGTATAAAAGATTGAGGATAACAAAATATTTTGCCAAAGGTCAACTCCTGCAGCACTAGAGCCTGAATAATGAGTTCTAGTTTATAGGCTACATCAAAAACAAACGTGATTGTACCTCTGAAAAACAATTCTTTTCTCATTTGTGTCATTATAGCAAAAGCACATGCTGCTGCTGTATATCACATCAGCTTAATGACTTATTAGGACTCTATCTATCAAGCTTGAACAATTTAGAATAAACAGGTAGGTGTGATGTATTTTAAAGGCCAGAATTCAGTCTGATTAGACTGACATAGAACTGTGTTGCATTGTAAAAGTGATGTGATTCTGATTTTAAATAATTAATCATTCAATAGCTTCTAAAAGATCTAATTATTTACTCATTTTGCCGTTCAAAACAACCATATGCTTTAAGCTGTTCCTCTCTGAAAATGTGAGTCCAAGAGGGAGGTATTTTATCCAGTTTAACACAGCCCTCTGCTGGCAAAATAACCCCCCAAAATCCTATCACTATGTATCATTTTGTCAGATCATCGCAGAGCAGCAGAAAAGATCCTACGTTTTACAGCAGTTACACCAAATCTTAGAAGATAGAGTAGATCAGAGATTTAGGAATTTGCATAAATTAAGTCATCACTTAATCTCTCCAGAATTCCCTTGAGGAGAGCACTACTTACTTTCACCCACCAGATGCAGCTCTGGCCATCAACAGAGCACTGAAGAAGCAAGCCAAGTGCTCATATCTAGAGGAGTAAGTAATTTTAGAAGCAAATGCAATCCTTCTGCTTGTGTCAAATTGTGCTGTGTTCCTCAAGAAGTGCCACTGATTCCCCACAGGATCGATGCACACATATGATTTCAGTTTGCACCATTAGGTAATACTCAGTGTAAGCGAAACAAGCATAACAAAGCCCAGCTGCCAAAAGGATACTGTTTGAAATACAAATGCTAACTACCACCAAAAGCAACTTCACTGCAAAAGAATTCCTGATTCCTTCTTTTCTCCACCATTGCTGAAAATCCACAGAGATGATTCAATACAGCTTCAAACAAAGCGAAGCAGATAATGAAATTCACCTCTGTTGTTGCATTGGTAATTAACTCTTCCTATTTGTATTATGTCTGAGTAACAAAGAAACAAAAGGATACAGTAAAGTATTGAATTTAACAATCTAGATAACGATGAATTATAATAATCAATTAGCATTGTCAAAGAAAATAATTTGTGACATGCATTTGATTCTGTCCAGACCTATTGTGTGCACACACTATCCAAGGCTGGTTTGGCTCTGGAAAACAAATAGCATTGTCCCATGGAAAGCTTATCAAACATGCAGTTTAACAGTGGCATTTGTTCTTGCTGTGTGTCAGTATTAATAGACCATATTTCAGCAACATAATTTTTATCCACAGCTTTATAATCCAACCCGCTTTTCAGGGTCTGCATCATTCATAGCCCATAGACAACGTCACAGCCCGTTTCCAGAAGCCATTGCTGCTGTACAAACCACGTTTATCTGATCCACCTGAATGCCAAGCAATGGGCATAAAAGATTTCCCAGTGTTTCTCACATAATAGCTACCTAACTTTTCATCCTGAAAACATCATGACTCATTTATGTAACCATCAGGGAAAACCTAATGTAATTCAGGTTCCTGCACGCTGTATGAGCAATGTCAGTAGACAGTACAGAACAGAGCATTACAAGTGTTAATGGCTCATGTTCTATTTACATTGCACATTTATCCTGTTTTAGCAATAAAACTGCATATTACATGCTTTAACTTCTGAAGGTATTCTGGCAGCTTTGGCTTGAATTTTTCTTCAGCATAACTGCAGTCCTGCCAGGAGCTGAACACGTGCAGAGCCACACACGAGCTGCAGAGCATCCTGCTGCATTTGGCCCTGGCTGCGCCGTGCTGAGCTCCTCAGCCAGCTGAGCTCCCCTTTGGCACCTTTGTTCCATGTCTTTTATCCCAACCCCAGTCCCACTCGGCAGACGATGACAGGCTGGAGTCTGCTCTTATTCTCTTTCTTTTCAGATGGTGAGAAAGCCCAAAGAGTTGACATTCTCTTGGCAATTGTCCTTTTTAATGCCGTCTCAGAATATTATCAGATTATACTCTGTATCCTTGGGCAGATTTCTCAGGAAAAATCCAACCAGGAGATCCCTCATCTGAAAAGTGAGCTCAATCTATATCTTAATTTGCTACATTGATATATAAGAAAGAACATGTAAATCGTGAGAAGGAAAATGCAAAAGAGGAAAATGCAAATTGGATGCCCACAGGCTCATCAGGTTTTGAGAGTCTACTTCTGCTTTTAAGGTAATTAGCTGAATATTACCTCATGACTGAAGTTGCACCCTCCTGCTTTACATTTACTGGGACAGGATTTCTATTTGCTTAAATCTAAGCCTCTAAACACTTATACACAATTCATGTACAAGAACAATACCATAGCAATCCATGAAGTTTTCTTTAAAAGCAGTAAAATTCACATTTTTCTGATTAGAATTTTCATTTAAAATTAAAGTGAGAAACATAAGTGGAACCTAAGTAGAGTTTTTTAATTCTCACTTAGTTCTAATTATTTTGAAGATTTCAAAGGCATTTATTTGCCAACAATATCTGCAACTTTGCAAGTATAAGTTACCAGTTCACAACACTAGGTCATCTTTATTGGCCACAAGGTGACAGAGGGAAGGAAAGATTGGTCCACAGGAATCAGTGATAGGGATCAAACATCCCAACCTTAAACCCATTTCCTCTCCCCAAAGGAAAGCCTCAAACACAACTTTCTGCTCTTCACTCCTGCATTTGGTGGAAGTTTCTGAGCAACAAAAACATCTTCTAAAGACCATATAAACTTTTTTTAATATTACTTCTGAAAAATTAATATGAACACCTGAGGAATAAAAATATGCTCTTATTTACACGCCCGTTTGAAACACCAAAAACCTTTTCCATTCCCATGGCATTAATACAGAGCTAAATTTAGCTTGATTCCCCCCAGCCCCCAGGAGAATATGCTTCCATTGCAAAGACAGAACAACAGCTCCTGAATTGCACAGTATCTTGACATGCCAAGCCACATTATCGTGTCAAGAAAGAAGAGCTGGACAGTTTTGATCTGCTGTAGAAACAGGGTCACTTGAGGGGGCATCTGCAGTTGTAGCCCCTCTGACCTTAATAAGAAGCCCCAAAAAATCTGTTGCTGGCTGGGACTGAGAGGCCCTGTAAACAAAGTCAGTAGGAAGCAAAGCAAACCAAAATCAATAGCACTGATAATTCATGAGGAATCCTCCAATTCCTATCTTATTGATTTGTACTGACTTACCCTCATACCCTTGCCAATCATAATTTTCTGATTTCAATCCTCAGAAATGTGCTTTGTCTTCACAAAGACAGATCATTAAACAGAGGTAAACAGTAATAAAAAGTTCCTCATACAGTACTGTGGATTAGGTTACATCCTAGAAAAGCCACTACAACTGAAATTACAGTAATTTAGAATGGGCTTCTGGTGAAAGATTGAAATGAGAAGCAAGAGACCTGGGGTTTGTTACCAGCTTTTGAAGTGGGTAAACTAAATTTTAATAAACCACATCTATAGACCAGTTTACTCCTCTGTAAAATACAAGTAATTCCATGCCAATCACAGCTAGTTGTCCTGAAAATTAGTTAATCTCTGGTCAGAAATGCAGTAGTGTCCCACAAACAGCATGCAGCACAGAAACAGCTTTTTCACAGCAGCTACCAGAATGCTGAATTTTCTGCTCTGATATTTCAGGATGTGATGGATTTCTAACATAAACACTCAAAACAAAAATCACTGTTTCTCATATAAATTGACAGTTCATTCTATCCAAAAGGCATCAGATTTCAAAGCACTGTATGATTGTCTCTTTTAAACTTATACACCTCCAGAACTTGAACAGGGGCTAAAAGGGAAAAATAATCAAGTTTTGTTTGAAATAAATGCCTGCATAAAAAACAAAATTAGTTTTAAAGAAAACTGTACTAAAAACTACAAGGAATTTATATTAAAATTTCAAAATAATCTCGAATATTCAAATGAACATAATTAAATTATAAGAGAACAATCTTCAGACAGCCCAGGTTATGCTCAGTTAATGACAGCACTCAGGAGACTTTGCGAATCTTAAAGTTTCATCACTTAAATTAAGAGAGAGCCACTTCACTGTAATCTCATACAAACAAAAGCCAGAATGAAGTTTTCATTTGTCCTGAACCGAAGTCAGATGCATGGCTGTAATTACTCCTAACAACTACATACTTGCCTCTCTTTTAATTAAAACAAAACTACAAATAGCAATTCTGATACACTCCTAGAGAAAATAAGCTTTACAGAGATGATAAAAACACCAAAACAGCAAAAACCTTACTTGTAGCAGTTCAGTCAAAACATGCCAGCCCTGGAGAACTCAGAACCGGTAAGAAGTCTTTGCAGTCCAGAAATTCTCTTGAGTTTATCCAGTGTTTATTTACCAAGCTTTAAAACTCTGTGGTTAGAAGAACAGAGTTAGCTTTCTACACCCTCCACAGCACCAAAGTCCTTCAGTAAGAGCAGACATGAAGTTTGCTGATAGTTGGGTTTGCTGCTGCTATGTAGTTGCTCAGTACTTGTAAATACAAGCTCTGTGGACAAAGTCCCAAATGACATCACAGGCAGCTGCTTATTGTTGAGTCTTTATTAACTGACTGTCAAAAAAGAAAAGTGAGGAGGAAAGAAAAGCCCAAACTATCTTCCCTGCAGCACAATTTGCATCTTAGTAGGAGTTGCAGTGTTACACATATAAATACTTCTGTTTACCCACTGATGTTTTTCTAGAATGAATAAATAGTGTTTACAGGGAAAGCAGAAAAGTAACAAAAACTTAAACAGCTTAACCACGTGAAGAGCACAAGGAGAAAAAAAAGAAAAAAAAAAAAAAACCACCAGCGGTGCCTTTTTCACAATTTATCATTGAATTCTCCTAGTTCTTTTGTTTATTTAACAATAGGGGTGCAAACCTGCCTGGATTTTAAAGCACAGAGCAGAGGACTTCAGTAAGTTGAAAGTTTCAACTCATTCCAAATTTGAAAAGTTACAGAATTACAAACTATAATCTTTGCAAGACTTAAGACAGCTCAACATCAATAATAAAGCATTTTAAGAAAGCCCTCTTACTTTCCAAAGATGAAAATACACGAAAGAAAAAACAGCATCAAACGCAGTTATTCACAAGGGGCTAAGGGCATAAATACTGACCTTTCCTCCTCAGAGGGGAGGTCCAAGAGTAAGCAGCACTGTGGAGCTGAAACACACACTCAACTTCCACCAAGGCACGGGGTACTCACTGGAGAACTAGTCCAGCTCCTAATCTGAATCTCTGTCACAGAGCTCCTGCTGGAAGAGAGGGGCTGGGATTCTGTGCCTTGATTTCTCAGAAGTCAGTCCTTTCAAGTCAGAACTTCAAACGCTGGGAGAGCACTACCAAGGCTTGTGACAGACTGAGCTCTCTTATCTGTGCACGTTTCCACACGAAGAGGTTCAATATTGGAAACACCTGGCCACTCACATCTAAACACCCTAAACTGTTCCACAAACAACAAAACAAGCGAAACTTGAGCTCAGGGATGAGCTGAAGCCAAGTTTTCACTGCTTTTTTAATTGCTACACATAAAAGCCTCAACCCAAATTCTGGCTGTATTTACAGAGAGAAAACCAATCTTGGGTCAGATCCTCAGCTGCTGTAAATCAGGCTAGATGCAATTACACACCTGAACAAGAGCAGTCAGCTGCAAGCTGAAATCCTGCTTTTAGCCTGAAAGAGTGCCATTAAAAACATTTGTGTGACCTTAATAAGAGAGTGCCTGATTTTCTTGGTCCTTGCCCTGAGTGGCAGCGATACCCCGCTGACACAGTGGTGCTGAGCTCATTGCAACTGCTCACGTAGGCAATTGCTACCTCTGCCACTTACTGCCTCTAAAATGTAAGTTTGTGCTTTTGATGGAGATCTGTTGTAAATCCCTTACATTTATTCCTGTGCCTAATCAGCTAGTACCACACAAGAAACACCACACCGTGTAAGTATGGGTTATATTTACCTCCCTGGCTCAAACACACAGGGCTGTGTTCCTCCTCTGTTGCACTCAGCAAGGTTTTATATCTAGCTCATTAAGAGCTTGCCTGTCTGATCTAGGAATTCTTCAAAACACTTTGAGGGTGAAGTGGGCTATGGGAATAATAAGTACTAACACATAATATTGAATCAGATGAATTTCAAACCATACAGCTTTAGTTCCAGCTTCCCAAGTGCCATTTAAGCAAACACGAACAAGGCCCTGTGCTTGGATATGCAGCTCCATAAGGCTTCAGCTTTTTCCATCAGAAACAAGCCCATCAGATTAGCAGAAGTGTTAGATTTTGCTTAAACCTATCACTGCTTAACAGGGTGCTTTCTCAGAACAAGAATTAGATTCATTTTTTCACCTGCCATTAGAAGTAGTTATAAAATTGCAAAACAGTTCACATTGAAGCTTTCTTGATGAGAAAACTGGCTTGCTCCAAGACACTAATACTACACATGTAGAAGAAAGGAAGAGTCATAAAAGAAGGAAACCACTAGTTTAATTGGAAAACCAAGTGTTTAATGAAATAAAAAAAGGACAAGCCTTAAGGAAAATTGCAGCCTGTTCCCAGGAGGAATTTGTATTATTTAGCACTTACTAAATTTCCTAGGGTATGTTAATTCATTTCCAGGCTAAGCACATTTGGATGAGCAGGACCAGGACAGCACACACACAACTCACATCTCTCTGGTCAGGCAGCACTGCAGAGGCACTGACTTGACCTGCCTGAAAGCAATTTTTCTGAGTTTTTCAGAAGTGCTGGTTATTGTAAAAATAAATGCACAACAAAACAAGTACTGAGATTTGTGGGTTTAACCAGCAAGTTATTCTTCCCAAGAGGAGAATTGCCATGAGCGTGGACAAACAGATTTTGCATTCTTCAAATTACAGCACTTATTAAGGGAGTGGCCATTAGCTCACCCTGTCAGTGCACTTATCCATCTAATTTCTATTCTAAGTCATAAGATATAGCTGCTGGCTGTGCAGATACAACTTATTTTTGGCAGGAATGCCACGGCTTTTGCTAGAACAAAATTAACAGCAGAATTCAGTCCTTGACTGGCTGCAGGTTGAGTGAAAAGATAAAGAAGTCAAAGTCATGAGCTGCAGTCATTGCTCCCGGCCTGATGTGCAGTAGGCTGAACTGATTCTTGCATCTGAGGATATAATTCAGCTTTGCACTGCCTCATTTTTGATGAGCAGACAGGTGAGACATAACAAACTGATCTAAGCACAGATATTAGGAAAGCTTGTCAATTAACCTCTTGCAGTATGGTCAGGATCTCTTAAAGACCCCATGTCTCATACTAGCACAAAATCCATACTATTTCAGGTTCATTGTCCACATTTGACTTTACTTTGTTATTAACTTAGAAAGCTCCTCCTCACTGAAGAAGCCAAAACAAAGACATCTTCTCCAAAAACGCAATAGTTGGCTGGGATTGAGTCACCTGAACTGCACCTTTACTGAAGCACTGCAGGAACCCCTGCACCTGTGGTGTTCTTGTTCACTTCTTACCAGCTCAGGAGCAGAAAACAGCTTGGACCCAGGTGCCTCAAGGTTCAGTCTCTCATTACAGACCCCTGAAGCTGCAGCAGAGGTGATCAGCCCCACAGCCCAACGAGTTAAGAGGCAAGTGGGAAGGGCTAAGAGCGTTTTCCCCAGGGGTGCCCACTGTGCTGAGAGCCCTGTGTGGTTCAGTACAGCTTCAGCCAACCAGCCCATTTAAAAGCCTTGTTTTACTCTCTAACGCTACTCCTGGGACAAGGACAGACAAGCTGACAGGCTGAAGAGCAGTTTAGTCTCGGGCAAAGTTGCAGGATGTTAAAATCCCACCAGATTGTAATAGAATATAAAATCCTAAACTGTTATATTGTTACCCCACAGTAATAACCAGATCACTGGAGTGCCGATTAAAAAAAAAAAAAAAAGTTAAACAAATTGTGGGCTGCAGAATTTGCCCTCCTTGGAGTTGCACATGGTTGCAAGTGTTGAGCTGGTTCCTAAAATACCATGGGAATTTCTCCAGTGTACTGAAGAGCAAAGTGGTCTTTGGAAATTACTATTATGCTCACTTTTACCAACACAGTTAAGGATGTCTTTGAAAACATATACCTACAAGGATGTGAGATGTCACAACACGGTAAACACTTTCCTGGGGTAGCTGGCTGAGCAGATAAACAACTGACAAGTTGAAATAAGTGGAGAGAATAAAAGGAAGGGTGTGAGGGTAGTGTATGAATCTCCTCAGATACTCGCTGTCAAAAACTGGCCTTCAGTTGAAGCAGTTTGATCAGGCTGGTAAGCTTTTGATCACAAAGATAATTTGGTTTTTAACCTTGCTAGGTGATTTTTCAAAGCTTTTTACCTCCACTGCATGTCAAGAATAGGGAAAAGGTCCGTAGCAAAGGCAGGTTTTATTGTTGGAACAAACAGTAGCTCTCGCTTCTGTCACATTTATGAATTTAAGCTTCAGAGAAAGCATCAAATAACATATAACAAAAATAACTGTGTTCAGATTGGCCATTCTGCTACATGCAGGGTTGGGGATATCATCAGTCTTATTCATCCTTTCCAATTGTGCTCTCCATGTCTGGCACTGCCATGCTGCCCTCTCCAAGAGCTCCGAGACAGCTTCTGTAACAACCCATGTACTCCTCAGTACCTGTCAGTCTTGTGGCTAAAAAATGTGATATTCTACCTTGTGCTAGACCACCTTTATATGGAAACATTAACTCACATCCTACACAATGGGAAATCCTGTCCCTAAGTGTGAGGATGAAGCCTTGACACCAGATTCTGACACATAGGAAAAAGAAAGTCTAAAATGAAATGTTTAATCTAGACTTTTCAGATGAGCTGAGAGCTAAAATGAGCATATACAATTGTTCCTGCCATAGCAGTGATTTGCAATCAATTTCTAAATCTTTTTCAGTTCCATAATATTTGCTTCAGTAGAATTCTATGAAAAGCATTCATTGGAGAAAATTGATGGGATGTGTTTAAAGGACATTGCCTTTCACTACAAATTGCCTCATTGTAAAATACGATATTAAGCAAATCATAAAAAGTTTGTTTTGAGTGTTTGCCACTTGAAACTGGAAGAAGTAGGCAGAGCTGGATTTTTGAATTACAAGGGAACTCAGAAATACTGTAAAGAATATAAGTGCATAGGATTGGCTCTCCTTAGTTCCATAGGTTAAGTCATTATTCCTTCTTTGCCTTTCCTGTTGTTTCTGGAATCAAACAACTGATTCAACCACCAGTGACCTTATCCAGAATTAATTGAAATCAATGACATTAGTGGATTCTGGAGCAGGCCCAAAACCAATGCGTGTTAGAGGGCTTTTGTATATCCTTAATCACTCGAGTAAGCCTCTGCAAATTTAGATTCCAGTGGATCCAATCATTCAATCAGTTCTGCAGTGTTTACCTCCACATATGGACAGGGGTCCCCTGCTGGATATTGGAAGTGGTCTCCATTATGAGGAGGTTATTCCCATCATCTATTTCTGATGAAAGCAAGTATTTGTACAGGTGTCAGTGATCCAGCAGGGCTAGCAGCTAATGGGCAGGCTGACTAATTTGCACTCTCCTGCTGCCTCTTTGGACATGTTGCTGTGTGTCAGCAAGCAGAGGTATCAGCTTGTGAAACACACATTCCTCTGATGCAAGCATCTGGCTTCTTGGCAGCCAAGTCGTGACAGGTTCTGCGGCAGCTGGGATGGCCCCACGCTCTTTCAGATGGTTAAATAGTCTTGTTTTTCAGCCTAGCTGTTTGTTTTCCTGCTGCACTCCTGGATGGAAGCCCATTCACCCTTTTAATCAATGAACTGGCCATCGGATGGGAGTAATCAGCCACATTTCTGAGCATGTCAGAGCAGAGATTTTTGCTCAGAGATTGCCAGCCCTACAGCTCTGCACTCTTGACTCCATGCTTAACCTTGTCCTGCTTCATCCTGACACCTACCACACCGAAGGAAGGATTGTCTTCCCAAACTGACAGCAAGCACTAGAACAGCATTCTTCATCCCTCAGTCATAGGATTTTCTGGATTTCATAGCTCCTGCTTTGTTACAGGAGATGGTGTTCAGATCAAATAAGGAAAAAAATTTATTTACTTCAGATGGCTTTATAAATTGTCCTCCCATGTGCACACACCAGATGGAGATAAGAATCTGGCTGGAAGGTTTAGCCTTACACTGTGTGGCACAGAGGTAACAGCACATCAGATTATTGAGAGAAAACATTCTTCAGAGAAGATTCCATAAATCTGAAATAAATTTTATTTAAATTGCCTTGCAACATATTATGCAAATCCACAACATAACAAGCGGTTCCAAGTAATTCCCTCGAATAAATGAACACATGGCACTACTAACACCAAAAGTGATAACACAGTATTAAAAAGGAGTTCTCACAGGGGTACCACAAAAATCGAAAGCTGTCATCTACCTCTCAGCCATTTGTAAGCCACATCCACCTTTTCACTCTAAATGATAATCTGTCTCTGCTTTTTTTCTATGTACTGCTGCTTGTGGAGGCAAAATAAGTAATGAACTGATTTGGACAGGCTACATTTCCCCTTGGCAGGATTTTACTCTTCGTTCTTGTGCTTGCCATATGAAACTCTTTTCATGGGGTGCAACTACTCTTATTTCTACACTCACCAGAAGAGAAAAAATACACAAAAAGGCCAATTCCTGCCCCTGCCGCAGAGAGAGGAGGGAACAAATCTTCCCTGCCACCTCCCTCCACACGTTCCATTGATGGCCTGATGAGGACCTAGTAACAACTGATCAGTCCTATAAACCACTGTTTGCCAAACAGACACACACACACAGACAGATGCTGTTAATCATTGCCACTGGCCAAAATGATGCCTGTGGAACCAAGACATCAGTATCACCACAGGCTCAAACCACACATATCCAGAGTGACCAAAATCAGAACTAAGCACCATCCTGTCCTAAAGGAAGTAAGAAAACCGTCCCATACCAGTCTGAGATATGTTACTATAATTTAAAGTTCTCTTTGAGTCTTTCCATTCCATCTTCAAAGCAGGGCAGGTAAGAATCACTTCCAGCAGATGACTTAGTAAATGAGAGCTGTAACAACATGCCTGGTTTTAATACCATATAATTCCATACTATGACACACTATATAAATTGATAAAAACCCTCTCAATTTAATGAGTGACTGTTATCAAGAAGAGACTATCTGAAATGCATTACCAGTATTCTGGTAGCTTGACACCCATAAAATCTGCAGAAAGTTGATCCACGTCACAGGTAAAACATTCAAGGGTTAAGCAGTTCACTTAAAACCCAAGAAGAGCCACCAACAGATTAAAGTCTAGGAATTACTGCTCCCAACACTGTCAGTGGAACCCTGAACAATACCATGAAGTCTTACTCAAAAGAAACTCAGTGCAATCCTCAGGCCTCTCAGCTCTCCTCTGGCAAAAAATCCTGGGTTGTTGTAGAAAGCACTAATAAATAGTATACACACTAGGATTTCAGCAGTATGCTGTGATTACTTTAAATCTGTGAAATACAACAACTCATAACAGCTAGCAAGACACTTTCCACGAGAAGAGACCAAAGTGCCTCTTTGCAAAAAGGATGATGGAAAAGCACAAAATTATTTTTGTGAGGAGAAAGGTTTCTTAGTCTTCCTGCAAGAAAAAAAAGCCTCCATCTTCTTCCTCTGAATAGAAAAGGACAGGTATATCAAACAAAAGCTGTTCTGGTTTACCACACTGCCTTCTCCACTACAGTGCTGAAGATTTTATTGCATGTTTATAAAGAGAGGAAAAAACTCATCCTGTAGTCATATAAACACAGTGAACAACACAGAATTAAGTATCAATTACTTCTGCAAGTTTCAGTGATAGCTTCAAACCCTGAGGATAATTTCAAATGGTATGAAAAAGACTGCAGTTAGATTAAAACATCAAAAGCAAACTAGCATTCAAAACCAAACAACTTCGTCTCTGCTGTGGAAGTTACAATAAATTTTCTGAACTGGCAGATTTCCCTCCTAGCTGTTCAGCTGTTCCTTTCCCACAGGTAAAATAAGTCAATCTGTTGAGAAGACAATTTGCCACCCAGCTTACTTAATGCCACACATTAAAATTAAATGACTGACTAATTTTGTTGTCAAAGAGCTGTTTTAATGGGAATTCATGGTTAAAAGAAACAACCACAATTGGGAAATAAAATCAGATGACGCTGACTTCCATGTGAATTAGATCTAAATAAAATAACTGTCCAACTTTTTGCCTCTTTTTACATGGAACTTTTCTCAAATCCTTCAACAGGTCCCTGCATATGTGTAATTCCCCATTGACTTTAATCCCCTCATCCTAATTTGGCTCAGTAATGTTAGTATAAACACAAACACGACTAACAGAAAACAGTAGATCTGTGATAAATCTTTATTCATCTGGAATTAAACACAATAAATTCTTGTAGCATGCTAGCTAGCCAATGTAGCTGCATTTTCCATTTCCCTTCTTCCAACATACGTGGCTATGGAAAGTGCATGGCAGTGCTGGTGCTGGCTGTATTCACACAGTGCTGTGCAATGCCTTGCAGAGATATTTGAAGCAGCTTTAAATAAGTCACTTTGGTTCTGGAAAGCAACTTGGCCACGTTAATTCCCTGCATGGAGCCCAGCACAGGAAATACCCTTGGCAGAAGCCAGTGGGAGTGTTACAGTCCTGCCCAGCCCAGGGAGCAGGTTCAAAGCCAGCTCAGTATCTCCACACAACACTGCCCTACAACCACAGAAGTATTACGAGTGTTCGTTTTGCTTTCAGAAAAAGGCAGGAAAATTCTTTATCTTCACAGCGTAAGTCACAACCTGAAAAGGCTTTCCTAGTCGTGGTGTGAGCTCATTTGATCCATCCAGGAACACCATTCTTAACTGAAAGAATAAAAGCCACCCTGAGGTTGAGTGCCACCTTTGAAATGGTCTGTGGGAGCACGAAGCAAGGCTCACCCTTGCTTTTTGATGAAATGTAGGGCTAAGGCTCAGGCCACTTCACTGGCCTTTTCCTGTGAAGGATCAGGAAACCCAGGCACACACTGACCAGAGCTGCTGGGGTCTGCTCCATGTTCCCTTGATTTCAAATAATCCTAGGAATTCAGGTGAGCAACCCAACTTGTTTGCAAAGGCTGAGTGCCATGCACTTAGCTTTTGTATGCTCATGGATATACATGTATTAATAACAGCAATTAGCTGTCACTAGCCAGAACTGCTTACAATATTTGGAATATTCTGAAAATATTAAGCCTTTACAATTTAAACTCAGATATTCTTGCTCTACTTTATGTTCCAGGTTGCTTTGCTGAACGATTTGGGTTAAGTCATGGCAGACACCTGGAACAGCTCCTTTGACGTCTGCCCTGCCCTGTTGTTGTTTCCTTATCCCTCCAAAATGACAGATACAGCAGTTCCCAGCATGCAGAAGTGTATCTTACTCTAGATGAGGGAGTGTTATCTGTTAGTATTGTTTATGTGATGCCACAGGTAAATGGACAATTTCAAACAATTTTAAATAAGGCCCATTGTGCTCATTGTCTCCATTTCGTTTCAAAACTCTTCCAAATATCCCAGAAGTGTGGACAAGAAAAATTTCTGCTGTGCTCTGGCTTTGGCACATGCCTTTTAACAGATGGAAACTATTGTTATGCAGCCTTAGGTCATATCACTTTTTGTTTCTGTAATGAGGCCAAATTAATACCTAGGACTTTCTGCCACTCAAAGGATTTTAAAATATAAGGATTTCAGCCAGAACTGTAATGCTGATGTGTGCTTTTATGATATAATCTAACTGCAATTACCTAAACCAATATCAACATAATATTCATTCTTATTCTACACGAACCTTAGGTATTCCACTGTATACAAAAAATGCTTACTCAAAAAGTCTTTTCTCATTCCCATTGCAGGGTCAGCATTTCACCTTTTTTGAAGTGTAGTTGCAAATTAGAGAAATTAGAGTAATTATATTGAGCTAGACTGTCTTTGGGCGGGTCTCCATGAAAGTTTTGCTGCACAATAAGACAGGACAGGACAGCTGTCAATCTGTGTAACCTTACCATGTAGCATGAGAAATATCTGCACTGAGAAGTGGTGTAGAATAGCTATTTTGTAGTGATTTACTGCTAATTTTGTAGAAAAACCCCTAAAGCCAGGTTTCTATCTTTAGGGCTTATTCCTTTCAGAAACTTTTACATAAAATGACAGCAATGAAATACCTTATTTACAAAATATTCATAGATTAATACTTAATTATAGCTTATTCAGCATGTAGAATCTCCAGAGTTACCACTACTCCTAAAAAAGTCAGGTCATGAATGCTTGAAATGCCTACAATAATTTTTGAACTTTTATTTGGTCATTAGCCGTTTGCACTGAATATTTAACAATTCTGGACAAATGATGACACTTAACTTTACAGTCCAGCTTTTTCTCTTTCTCCACCCGCAGCACTGGGAACCTCCTGTGATAAATCTCAGCATCTTTGCTGAATCCAATAGGACTGTTCACTAACCGTGGTTTTCAGCTCCTGCCCAACATACCTGAAAATTTCCAACCTATTCAGCATCCTGGCCATCATACTGAGAGAGACTGAGAGAGAATTAGATTGCCCAGATGTATTACAAAAGAGAAATGTACACCAAGACTAAATTGAATGTTACTAAAATATAGCGAAATTAATGTAAATAACCTTAGTATCTTCTTTACCCTCCTCCCCTCCTCTCCTCAGAAATATTGAATGACCACATAGTTGGGAAGATATAGAGTAAATGCCACAGTAACTTAATGGGGGCTATGTACCACAAATGGTAAATATAATGACAGGGGTTGCTTTACTATGATTTTAAAAAATATATTTAATTACTACTGTCAGAAACTGCTAAAAATAGGCTATTGAGTTGCATTTTTTCTACATGACAGATGTAGAAAATGTAGGAATGTAGCATTCACAAGGAATGTACCATTCACAAGGAACTGTTTGTACTAGGCACTGTATTTCCTCTCCACCCAGCAGAACTTCCAGAAGAACATCATATGAATTTTGCAAGTATATCAAGGAGGTAATAGACACCACAGACTGTAAAAACTGGAAGATCACAGACATGCAAGTATACACAGGTGCTACAAGCAAACTACATTTTCTTCCTGCCAGAAAGGCCTCTCCCATCTCCAAGCTAGTGAAAATGTCCTCATGGCTCCAATATTTTCCCTGCAGCCATTACAGTTTTTAAATACATATGCAGCCATTTGATTTTATGCCCTAGAAGGACAAACCCTGCAAGTGACAGTGTCCATCAGCTCCCTTGAAGGTTACATACATTTTATATACATCTTGCAGATTAGTTTACATACTCAGGCTCTCTGTATAGTTTTTAAAATCCTACCATTACTTTTCAAGAAAGAGAAGGAAAAATGTTGATTTTAGCTATTTGGGCATAATTCTCCCTAAGTTGAGCGGAGAGTCGAACCAGATGGGGACATTAAATGATTTCAGGTCACTGCTCCCCTAGATCATTTCCACAGAGTTGGTTTAGTTCAGCAATGTTTGGTGTCACGAGCTGAAACCGCAGTTGCTCATTATGAGACGCCCCATGTGTGCTGGAGCACTCAAGCCAACACGGTGTTAATTTAATCTAAATAATGGTATTGTCATGCCTTGTGCACCTAAGAGAATGGCCCTGCTTCCCTAGGGAATGGAAGTGTTTGGTGCTGTGAACTAGAAATCACCTGTTCCAAGCAACGCCAAAGCAGAGGCGAAGCAGTGCAGCTCCTGTTCTGACTCTGCTCTTCCACACCTCCTGGCCTGGCCGGGTGGCACTTGGCTTCTCCAGAAAATGCCAAGAGCTCACTTTACAATGATTAATGCCACATCTTCTAACTAGGAAGTATTCATTTTTTTGCACATACATACAGAAAACTGTTGTCCTCAAGCTGGTATACTCTGGAAGCAGCAGAGACACTTCCCAAAGATCTTCACCTGGAATATCTTCCATCTGAGTTTGTGTCAGCACTCAAGCTCTTTAACCACCCACCTCAGCTTCACAAAAATCTTTTCTGGGAATTACACAACGACCAAGTGCCTGCACCTTACCACAACACTTACTCCTTGCTCTAGAATTTAAGCTTTAATTAAAAGTTTCTACACTTCATGCCTGCAAGGAAAATTTATCAAAACACAAGCAGAACAGAAACCTTCAACCTATATAAAGCTTGAGACAACAGTTCAGAAATTCTGTTCTTCTTCTTAGCACATCACTGAAATGAAATTACAGCATTTCCTAAAGGCAGCTTCACTGAAAACACCATATTTTTAATAAACATTAAAGTGCAGCTCTCAGAGAGGTTTTTGCCACCCTTCCCAAAGCAGCCTAAAAGATTTTTGCCTTCGGCCTCACTGTTTTTCCCTCAACAATCCCAAAAGAAAACCTATACTTTTTTGCTATCTAAAACATATTTAAAAGCAAGATATTGACACACTACAGTAAATTGTTCTGAGCAACAGTATAATGATTTATTCAGCAGAGCTTTCAAACAGGCATGTATTGACACATTTGCTTAGGCAAAATCTTCCTTCCTTCCAAAAAAACTTGAGCTGCAAACAAAAGCTTCAGGAAATGCTGCAAGATGTACCATGGGGGTACAGCTCTTTCCTCACGACCCCTGTGTCACAGACACAGGCACAAAACTGCCTCTTGTCCATGTATTTAAACACCACAATTAAAAGCTAGCAGAATGGCTGTTGATGTCCATGGGAATCCATTACCTCCCATGGGATTTGGACATATGTACAAGAGCTGCACCACACCAAGCACCACCAAAGGAGAAGAGATCCACAAAGAACATTCCCGAACAAGATCCAAAGCCACAAACCCTATGCTCCTTGTGGCTCATCCCTACCATGCAGTTCCATATCAGACTCCAGACCAATAGTTCCCAGCCTCCAGGGAACAGCAGACAGACATTTCAGTCATGGCACACTGCAGAGGGCATACAGACCTAGGTTCGTTTCAGGACAAATCCACAGAAACAGCGAGGCATGGCAGTGATTTCACAAATCCACAGTCACTTGTGTCACAGCTTCTCTTTACACCGAGCCCAAAGCTGCACAGGGAGCTGTCAGCAGCCACAGTCCCTCTCCCCATGCCAGGAATGCTCTCCCGCCTCCTCCCCTGTTTCCTATCACAGCTCAGGGTGACTCAGCTCAGCTCCCAGGAGGAAAATCATCCCTGCCGGTCACGCACATGAACTCTATCTGTCCACAATGATACACATGCACTTCTGAGAAACTATAAAAAGGGAAGTAGAGCAATCCATGGGGAATGGTAGGACAGAGATGGACTATATGGTTAAAAGGAGGAAAACAAAGGGTAATCCAGTGTATCACCATGTCTCCTACCTTAACTGAATGCCAGAGATTGCCCCTTATTCCCATTTCACCTCCTTCACTCCTCTTCAAGTATGAATGATAGCATCCAGTGCACATACCCCTGGGAAGAATGGAACTTCCTTCACCATAGAAATTCTGCTTTTATAAAATACTTAAAGCTGCTAAGTATCCTTATAGCACACAACTCTCCAGTTCAAAGGATAGTGCTTGCCTCCACAGCACTCAGCTCCCATAGTGGTGCTAAAAAGAGGAATTAGGCTCAGCTCTACCTACACACTATGCCAGAAACAAAAAGGAAAAAAAAATCCCAAACATCTCAGTGGTCCTCACTCCTTTCACTGTAAATACATTTTCCAATCTGGTGTTCCAAATCACACATTCATGGGCTGGTTGTGTGCAGGGCCTGATAAATCCTAAGCCAGTTCAAAATTTACATGCACTGATAAAAGATCAGTCTATGAAAGTGAAAGGTTTGGACAAGGGGAAACAACTTCAGCTTGTTGTTGGGGCAGTGCTTTTTTCCATACACAGACCTGAACAGCTCTGGAACCAAGGCTGGTGCAAAGATGGGAACTGAGCTAAAACATGAGGAAACTCTTCTCACTGCTACCGGCACTTACACAGCTCCCATCAAAGAATTCCTCTCACCTGAATTTTTTAGAGACGCAAAAATAAATTACCACATGAGTCACCATTTCTTGGTTTCCTTCCGAACAAGAGCACACACAAAAATTTTATAAACCACTTTGTGCAATACAATTTCTAGTATGGTGCCAAAGACCCAAATTACTGAAAAAGCCCACAGGCCCAGGCGATGCTGCAAGGAAATATTTGTTTTGAGCTCTACCCGTTCTACTGACTGAGATATACTTTTGTAACCACTGAACACACCAGGGGATTAAAAGAGTTAATAAAAACATAGGAAACGGCACAATTACATAAAGTACAATCTGTCACTCAGATATTGGAAATGGACTATGAAGATGCCAGTATAAGTGCATGTACTTATATACAGAGAACATTTTAAACAGTTGACCATGATTTATACATGCTGCAGCTGTCACACACACTATTTCTGACATCCAAAGAGCCTATGCATACTTTCAGTGGAAGAAATTTCTAGTTATTTGCCATTTTGTAGAACTGTAAATCACATAAATGCTCATAATATTACCATGTGCTCTGACAGTTTGCATCAACAGACCATCTTGGAAGAATTACAGTGATGAATTATTGACAGTATCTCATATAGCTGGCAAATATTTATTTGAAATGCTGTGGTACAGAACCTGCCTCTTTCTGGTCTTGAGATTGACCTTAATGTAAACTATAGCGTACAACAGATCGAAAAATATATAGCCTGGCTCTCAATTTGTGATCTCATTTTTATCATCCGATGGTTCCCATAAAGATTGTTTATTATTGATGTGAAATGCTGGAACCAAAATATCCTGTAGCTGGAAGCTGGAAGTCTGAGTGACTGAGTCAGAGTGACTCTTCTGGCCTTCTCTCAATATGCTTTATTTCTTCTGTTGAATAAACAAACAGCCCCATTCTGTAATGACAACACGAGCCAGGATTTTCCCATATTGTTTTGACAGATGTTGTCAGGGACTGATTACAAAAACCTGTACACCTAAGAGACATTTACTGCTGTGATATTCCATAATATAACTGAACTACATGCAGAATAAACTAATGTCATAGGAAGCTGTGCTAATCAAAAGCCTCTGACTATGGAAATTAAACTGCAAAATAACTTTTCCAACTGCAGCAAAACTATTTTTAAAGGTGCTGGAGATAAAAAAATATGTTATTTTATTCTACTATTAGGGCACAGAAACAATGGTGGATTGATTACCAAAATACCTTCAGGTTTGGTTCAGGCACCTTGCAGGGAAAGATCAGGTCCTTTTCCAAAAGTCTCAATACTCCAAAGCCCTCAGCCAGAACAACCAGACCAACCCTGACTGCTACTTGGCTCAGTACATTCTGTCAGAATTTAGTCTATTAGTTATGTTTTTGTGCTCTGTTTTTATAGGTAGGTGGAAAAGGCATCAAAGCTGGTGGGGCTAAATTATAATCAGTTATTTTAAAGGGTTTTCTGGGGTTTGTGTTGCAGGGGGGTCAGGAGAGGATGCTGTTTCACTGACCATACCCATGCATTATTAAAAAAAAAAATAGACTGAATCCCGCTACAGTTACACACAGAGCTGTGAAAGGGTGTGATTTTCTATTATCAGGTGTTAATGTGCTCTTTGTAACTGTTAAAAGGAAACCCGAGTCACTGCACCATCATAGGCTGTCCTTTTGAATGCTACTTTTCAGGTCTGGAGCCCCCACTGGCCCTGACATTTACTTGTTAAATAGGAAATCACAAAGTGAGTACCAAGAGGACAATATTCTTTCGAAGCTCAGGGAGAACGAGGGACACCGTAGTGCGGGTATTTGGACAAGCCAGACAGTGTTTTTGCAAACCTGGTTGGCTAATAATTCTAGAAATTGAAAACCTGTAACTCTGTGTGACTAACAAAGAGATATTACATCATTTTATCTGTGCAGAATGAGGCACTACACAATTCATGTGTACAAGTGTATTTTCTCAGTATTTCTCTAGATTCCACAGAAACAGACCTGCATGTATGTGTGTGTACACACTGAGGATAGGGTTGAAAGAATAAGTAGAGATAAAAGGGTATCAACACTGCATTGCACATTTGCAACAACTGAATCCTTGTGTGGTTGGTTGGAGGAATATCCCAACATGATATGAGCCAAAAAGTCTAAAAACATCCAGTGATCAAAAGTTTTCACTACTCTCTCTAATAAAATACTTCCTTTGGTTAAAAAAAAAAAACAACCCAGATTTTTTAATTAGCTGTGGAAATGTATCAGTTCATGGCTTTTCTTCTGTAGTTTGTCTTCAGGTGAGTTAAACAAGCCCGAACCTGAGAATTTTGCAATTTTTCTATTTAGAAATAACTTTAAATGAAACCTGCAACTGAAAAATAAAGGTTTAGTTCTTCACCAGTGTGAAGAAAATTTGAAATATATTCACGCAATATAGTGCAGCTAGCATCCAGAAAGTAAAGTATTTAGGTGGGATTTAGAATACCTTAGCCTTTCCAAGGACACAGGCCTAAGTGACAGGCTTTTCTGGGTATCAAGGACAATACCAAAGCCCTTTTTAAACCTTGTAAAATTTTCCAGTTAGTTGCATTGCTATTAGACTGGTTTGACAGAAATCGCACAAAACTGGAAACTATTTTCTCAGTTATCATGTGTCTTTTCTTAAAACCTTTACTTTCTTCATACTAAATACATATAAAGAGCATTTTTTCAATAAACACAACACCACCAAGTTGAAAGAAGTCCCTGCCTAGGAAGGATTCTGAACTGTCTATCATCCCTCTGTGCCCTAAGTAGGGTCAATAAGTCATTCTTGCCATGCACAGTATTATGTAAGAAATTACAAAGGGGCCCTATTTAGATGACCTCCTTTTTTTGTTTCATATTCTAATTGCCCAGCTAAAAAGAACACGTTGTCCCAGTGGAAACTTTAGGAACAGCACTGGGAGAGACGTGCATACAGGAGCACTTTACACGTGCACTCTGACCTCTCCTGACACTGCAGATCCTTTTCCAATAGTTTCCAGGAGGAAGCAAAGGGAGTCAGCCCTGTGGATGTGGTGTCTCAGTGACATTTCACTGAGATGATAGTTCACTGGGATTTGCACATCTGAAACTTCCTCCAGGGAGGCTTGTGAAAGCTTCAGCCTAACCTACTTTCAGCACTCCATGGAGTAATTCTGTTCCAAGAGCCAGCAGCCACTGAGGGCAGCGGGAAGATGCAAAGGAGTGCAAATGGACCTCAGCCCTGTAGGACCCAGTGAGGCCTAAAAGCCATTCATAAGAATAAAACCCCCCATGAAGTTACTAAAAATCGAGATCTAATTTAAAGAAAAAGGCAGATTTTTGGGGGGACAGTATTATTGATCTAACACAAAACCAAAAACAAGTATGCCTTCAGATGAGAATCAAGGAAAGGCTTTATTAAAAAAAAATAAAAAAAT
>WEKY01012357.1:0-16269 GCA_013390045.1 Picathartes gymnocephalus | reverse complement strand
TTTGTTTTGTTTTTTGGGGGGGATCTGTGGGAGGGGGAGGGGGGAAAATAGGAAGCTCTCCAGGAAATTGTGTCCTGGAGAGCTTCACTTAAAAGTGATGGCAAAAATGTTGCATTTGTGGAATAAGTGCTACTTGAGAAGCATGGTGTTTTGCTTTTGGGGATTCATCAACTGTGTGTTAGGGGGATTCTTTCTATTTTTCTGTTGGGTTTTTTTGTTTTGTTTTGTTTTGTTTTTTGAATAGGGAGGGAACTTCATAGAAAAAACACATTGGAGGGACAAGTATAAATACACATTTTGTGTCTGTATTTGTTTTTTAATTGGCCTCATTTCAAATATATTTAAACAGTTCCATACCTGGATTGGGTGTTTGTAATGGTTACCAAAAAGGAAAAAGAAAAAAAAAAAAAAAAAAAAAAACAATGATTGTGACATGCTTTTATCACTACTTAATTTTTCAAATAACATGTAAATATTGTAATCCATTGGATTTTGTTTTGCTAACCTGTAATAAAAAAAAAAAATACGGGACCATTATCCTTTTAACAAGCTTAGAATGTCATATTTTTTTCCTTTTTTTCTTTTCCCAAAAATGTATACCTGATATATTGTGGACACACATTTTAGGTGCATTATTATGATTCTGTTGACTGTAATGACATAGAATTGAAAATAACATTTTTTTCATTGTTTAATTTATACAGAGGACTTTTTCAGAGTTTGACAGAAGGAAATAATAGCAAAATGCTAACCCATTGGCTTCAGCACTCGGTATTTCCTGATTTTAAAATTACTGCTTACTGATGGGGGATAGGAAGGGGATACTGAACTGTTGCACTGACGGGTTTGTTTTTTTTAAAAAAAAAAAACAATGAAAATTAATAAAAACTTTTTAAGAGTGCGTCCTTGTCTGTGTGTGGTTCTTTTATTGTCTTGCTCTCAAGATGGGTCCCTACAAATGACTAGTTCTGCACTTGGCAGCTCTGGCAGGGAGCAAAGTCCCCTTTTTCCCCTCTTGCACCCTTTCTTCCCAAGTTTCACAGGGAAATTTTGATTTGCAGGTTATGGGGAGTGACTTGCCCTGGCTCACACAGGTCTAGGGTCTGCAGCATCCCCCAAGAATGCCTCAAATGTGCCCCAGCTCAGAATCCACTGGAGGTCAGGGGCACGCTGCGAAGATCTGCTGACTCCTCCTGAACCCAAACATACAAATGAGGAAATTTTGCAGGCTGTATGGGAAGATCAAAATAGATGGAGGCAGGCTGGTATTTGAATTACCAACTCAGCCCCATTGTGAGCTGTTGCAATATTGTATTCCCCAGTATCTGATGACCTGCTAGGTCCAGCACAGGGGCTGTGCTTAAGTGGAACTGGATATAACACCCAAAAATCTGGAGCTAGGTGTATTTCCTCTTTCTCCAAAAACTTAAAGTGATGCTTATGGTGTTGTTGTGGAATCTTTCTTTGCTAAGTACAGATTTTTAAATGCATGTTGGTTAAGATGTCAGAAGGTTGGTTTGATAAGATGTCAGGAGGTTGTTTTGTTGTGGCTTTTTGTTTGTTTGTTTTGGTTTGGATTTTTTTTCAGGGTGTTTTGTTTTTTTGGTTTGGGGTCTTTTTGGTTTTGTTTTTTGTTTGGTTTGCTTTGTTTTTTTGTTTGTTTGGGTTTTTTGTTTTGTCTTGTTTTGCTTTGTTTTGTTTATTTTATCTGGTTGTGTTTTAATCAGATCCTGTTCCCAGTTTAAGGAGCTTTTTGGTTTTACTGGAGCTGGATCTTAAAGGAATGTGTATGCTGTGAAACAGCATGAAATCTTTGATAGCTTTACATGCTCATGCCTTTTTCCCTAAGACTCAAAAAGCAGAGAAAGATTATGTTTCCCTGTTAAGATGCTTATTTCCTTAACCTGTGTATATGGGAAAAGGGGAGGAATGGTGCGTTTCAGGCTGTCATACACCACGTTTTTTCAGTGATCTCTGGAAACATTTGTTCAGGAAGACCTACAAGTAATTTGCACCTTATGTGTTCCAGCCCAGAGCCTACCTGCACTTTCACCAATTTAAAAAAGGAAAGGGCTGCTCAGTGATACACCGCTAATAAGAATTACATCACTGGTGTAATAATGGAAGACCTTGGGATCAGTTCTAGATTCTTGCAGTTGCATTTTCCCATCCACCTTAGTGTCAGGATTGTGTCAGTCTGAAGCAAAGCATTTTTAGGTATCAGACTAGATGTGACTGGATCATAAAATCACAGAATGGTTTGGGTTGGAAGGAGCCTTAAAGATCATCTTGTTCCAACCCCCTGCCATGGGCAGGGACACCTTCCACTGTCCCAGGTTGCTCCAAGCCCTGTCCAGCCTGGCCTTGAGGGATGGGCCAGCCACAGCTTCTCTGGGAAACCTCACCACCCTCACAGCCAAGAATTTTTTCCAACAATCTAATTTAAACCCACTCTCTTTGATTTGGACCTGCTCCCCCTTGTCCTATCACTACAGTGACAGTCTTGCCCCCTCTTTGCCGTAAGTTCCCTTCAGGTCCTGGACCACCTGTGTTGACGTCCTTGTGCTGAACCGAAATCCCAGGAGTGGGAGGGAAAAAGCAAAGGGAATGGTGACTAAAAATGATCTTTCACTCACATTATTACCCCTCTGCCTCAATGGGCAAGTCCTTTTCTTTCAGCTGAGAGCCCCCAGGGAGCGTTTTGTGCCGTGGGACAACTGGGATTTTGCACACACTGCATTCCCAGGCTCATTGTCCTCCCTTTGCTTATGAAGCCTGGGTAAATGTTTGCCTCATTATTGCTATCTTGACTGCTGGCATTCTCCTCCAGCCTGGAAGTTCAGTGTCTGAATGCTCCCCATGCAGAGCTCTTGCCTTTGTATTCACCCCAGAGCAAAGGCCTGGCAGGAGTTGCTATGGGAATAGCAATATCGGGCTGATATCTCCCTCCCTCCCAAACATCCAGCCTCCCTGGAGAAGAGTTCAGCCTTTGAGGTTGTCCTGTGACTCAGGGACAGCACTGAAGCTTGGCAGGGTCACATGCAAGTCTGGATCTGTGGGCTTTGCAGAGGAAAATCCACTCTTTGGGAAGTGATGGGGGACTCTGTGAAATGTTGGTACTCCTGGCATGGTTATCCTGGAAAACTTCATGTGAACCTACACAGCAAAAGTCAGTCTCCAGGCCTGGAGAAAATATCTAAACACAACTGCTGGTGTTCAGTTCAGTGGAAGCTGGCCCAAGTTTCTTCTCTCTTCCTCACCCTGAAATCTTTCTTCATTATTTTTCTGAGGACTTTTCCACCGTGAAAGCGAGCTGTCTGGCTCCAAAGCAAAGAGATCACAAACACCACTGGCCTGGTCTAGTGTCAGCAGTACTCCTTCTTTTGGCAAGAGGCTGAAGCTCTTGACCTCCAGATCTCCCTCGCGAGCATGTTTCCCAATTCCTATTTCTTTGGTGTTTTCAAAACCCTTGAATTCTCTAAACCCTTGACTTCTCCAGCTTGTCTCTTTTTGCAAGTGACATTTTTGGTGAAGTGTGAACAACTTTGAGGGTGTGCCCATGGACTCACAGCCCTTCTCTGAACAGCATTTCTGCCTGTCCTATGCCTAATCATTTCTGACCAAAAGGCAAATCTAAAGGTAAGAGCAAATAAATGGGCATCTAAATATATGCTCAGTGGCATAACATGTAACTAAGGCAGTGGTTTCTTAGCAGAATCAAAGTGGATTTTGTCAGATTTTCTCTTTAAGTTTATAGACATCACTGCCAGGGGACAGCACACAAGAGCTCTTAACATGTAGAAAGTGACCATCACAGAGGCGAAGATGTTGACCTCTATTTCAGATTAAACTCATTCCAGCTTGGATCCTCCAATCCCTTCTCTCCAGGACTCACAAAATACGCCGCAAATCAAGCAAAGCACCCAACAAAAAGGTGTCAGAGTGGGGAGATTTTGGGTTTGCTTTGCTCTTGTGGTTGAGCCGCTGCTCTCCCTTGTTACAGCTAGAGGGATCTGATGCAAAGTTCTGTCAGCTTGTGAAAATGTGAGAAAAAAGTCTCAAAAAAATGAGCAAAACTAAATAAATTCTCGTGCAATGCACTGTATTGTGTAGCAGCAGATGGAGTGTACAGCTAAGACTCAGGTAGCACTATTGACTTTCCTTTTGCTGCTTTTGAGATCTCTTTTGTTCCAGCAGAATGTGGAAATTGATCAGATCAGATGTCTTCCCTCTCTGGTTCAATGTCTTGACTCTGGAAGGAGAAAAAAGGAAATCCCATGGTGAGCAGGAAGGGAATAATCTGTCCCTAATGAAAGTCTCACCTTAATCCATTCTGACAAAAGCTTTATCCACAGAAGTAGAAGTCCTATCTCTTTCACATTCATTTTGTGTTCTAGTAATATAGGTTACAGTACTTTTGCTACTAATTCAATTTTAGATTTGACTGAACACCTCTTTTTTCTGATGAGAACTGAGAAGAAAAATACTTCTGTGCTAAAATTTTTGCTATTTTACTATCCTAAAAAGAAATGCTTCCTAAAAGTTAGTTGTGTGAGCCCTGTTATTCTGATATTGTTCATAAAATGCAGTTTTCATAGAGTAATCAGTCAAGAATTGCAATTGATTCATTTTGGCTAGAATGCTTAGGGGAAAAAATGAAGCCAGGTGCTGGAATGAGAAGAGACACGCTTTCCTTCTCAAATAATTTTTCTCTCTTTCAATGTTTAGTGTAACAGCAAATATGCCTCAGCTCGATTCTTGAATTCTCTGTAGAGTTTACACTTCTATTAATGAAGAGCTTAGCTCAGTCTAGCCAACTGTACATGCATGACTTCCAAATCTAAGTGAAATGTGTCTCCCTGCAGCTGTTCTGTTGTGCTCTCAGCAGCATTTAAGGAGAAGGGAGTATTCACCAGCAATGCCTCAAATTAATTTAGCTCGTTCTGAAAATGTTGGACAGAAATTTAAAATTTTCTCTGCAGCTGAAGGAAACCATATTTAGCTACTGTGCCAAATATTGCTTCAAGTCTTTGTGGAATCATTTAGACTGAAGTCACCATAGGTTTCTAGCAGAGATACTGCAGTGAAAGGAATGGTAGTTTTGGTCTATAAGAACCAATAGATAATTAGCAGGCAAGTTCTGCAAAGCATTAGATCTTTGATGTGTTTTTCCCAGAAAAAAAAATTTTCCTCTGCTTAGACTCTTCAGGATTCCAAGCACGTGATTGCTGAAACCATGTGATCTGAGTAAAAATAGTCATTCAGAGGTGGAAAGGATTTGGTTTCTCATAGGTAAATAAATACCCAGCACTTAAAACATGTTGCCTGCAGAAAGGCATGAGGCCTTTGAGACGTTTTGCTGCAGCTGCAGAGTATTTCTTGCTAATACTGCAGGAATATCCTGGAGAACAGGTTAGGAAATGATGTTTGCTCCTCCTATTCCTCAGCTGCTCCTGTAAGCACCTCTTCCACCTTCTCTCACAGGATTGCTCTGGAAGCCAGGTGGCAAAGAGTGGCCAAGATGTGGCTATCAGGAGCTGGGCAGTTTAAAGAGACATTATTATGGTTGTTTGTTGAGGTACTGCAAACACGATTTTTGCTTCTTCAGCTCAGTGGCAGAAGAAAGGTTTTTGGGGGTCAACAGCTTTAAATATGACTGATGCTTCTCTGAGGGACTGGTTGTGCTTCTGTCCTGTTGGCCAAAACCAGGGAGGACAGGTGATCAGATGTTGATATCATATCCCATGTAAATGACTCAATGAACAGCAGCAACAAAAGTATGATTGTATTCTGAGCATCAGATTAAATCTATGTTGTTATTTAATCCATTTAAAAGTGCATGTTCAGCAATTAGGACCTCATTCTGCAGCGTTTCATGCTGTAACCTAGATTTCTTTCCATGTAATTTAATTGGAGAGTTGACAAGACGATGTTTTGGTTTTTCTCCCTCCTGTTAATTTATATCAAATTTGTGCTGTCACTGAGTCAGTGGGCTGTTTCTGGGGACAGGAGAGCCTTAGATGGAGAGAATTCACCTGGTTTTTGCCTGTGAAAAAAAAGGTAGACCTTTTCCCCAGTGTCATCCTTGAGAGTAGATTCTGTGATTATACACTGTGAATTCAAATACAAGAATGATCATGTACCTTCACCAGTCAGCAGTGGAAAAGTGCTGTGCTAACAGGTGGTTAAACTGCTCAGGGAAGAGGTGATCGTTTCATTTTTCATGCAAAATTGGAACTTTGAACAAGACAAGTTTCCAAGATTTCTCCTTTAAAGCGTCCAGATTAAATTTCAGAGAGCTCCCATCCCGAAATGGAGACCAGCAAGCAAATGCCGTAAATGAAATATCAAGGGTGCAGTGCAGCTGGGCTGTTCTCCAGCGCTCAGCTGAGTTTCTGCTTTGTGAGGGTTTACTAATTCTGTCTTCAGTCATATTTTCTGCAAATACCAGAACTCCATTCCGTGGCTGGTTCTTATGCACACAAAGGTTTCCAGATTGTCTTCAGCTGACTCTGAGCAGTGGAGATTCTTGTTTGCTTCTTCAACAGCAGGTTTCCAGCACAGCCTTTAGTTAGTCCAGGTTGTCTCCAATTTCATGAATTCATGGGATCTCTTTCTTTTAAAGGTAGTGATAGTCCCTTCTTAATTAACTTTACTGTGCCATGAATAACACTTACTAAACCTAAAATATTTAGACTTTACAGGAAGAGCTGTACAAACTTGCAACAAAAATCCCTAAACTTTAATTCCTGTTTATAGTCCAGCAACAGACAAGGGCTTAAAACTATGTATAAATACCTCCTATCACCATTTCAAGGTCTCTTTCGTGGAGGACCAGTTGCACTAGAGAGGCTTTTGTTGTTCATTAAGTATTTCAGTTATTTTAAATTTAATGTTTCTTTTCACCAACAGTAGATAGAGTTTGAACATAAGTCTGTTAGTATTTCATCCTTTGCCACTAAAGCTCTTTCAAAGAGTAATTAGAGAAAAGTAGAATAAGACAATATTCTAGTTTACATGACAATAGCATAAAGAAGTCATGTCACACCAGTATTTCTGTTGTGTTTCCTGTTGTAGGAAGAGAGCAGAAACCCTTCACAAAAAAATCTTACAATATAAAGGACAATCAAATTGTGTCTTACTGTTGGGGCAGAAAAAGGGTTTAACATCCCTTTTTGCTAGATGGACAACTGATATAAGAAGCAGAGGAAATATTGTTTTGAGGAATTCTATCATAACCCAAAAAAAATTCTGGTGAGTTGGGTTCTTGTCCGTGGCATTAGCTTGAAGACATTCAGAAGTGGAAAGGATTTATGTTAAATATTTTCTCCAAGTTATATCTTTGTGCATGAAAGGCACACATTGTTTTAAAAATTATTTTTATTTCTTAATGTTTATTTTAAAACTTGTTCTTTTTAATCTTTGAGTCTGGTGGAGTACCATATATTAGGATTCACTATCTAGATGAGTAATGAGTAAAATGCAATCAAATGTTGTCAAATAATTTAAGCAAATTTAGTGAGACGATGCCCTTTTTATGAGGGGGAGCAAATTTCCACACCACCTTGGGGCCTGTTAAAAAACACTTCTGAGGAAAGGGAGGCTTTTCTACCCACTCTGGGGAGAAGCAACCATCCATCTCTGTGTCTGGCGCCAGGAGAAGACCCTCTCTTGTTGGATTTCAGTCTGACTAACCACTTCCAGACCTACCCAACAGAATCAGGGGGCTGTTTGGGTGTTCCACCTCCACCTCCTCCTTGCGCAAGCAGAGAAACCCTGCAAATCTCTGGACTGCACTTGGCAGGCTTGGAGCTGAGGTGAGGATGTTATCTGGCTTGGAAAATGGAGTTGATGCTTCCAAAGCTGGTTGTGGATGGGGAGGATGGTAACATTAGCTTGGGCAGCAGCAGATGGCTTTTTCAGGAAGATGTTCTGGGAACATGTTCAGGTTTTGCCTTTCATGTGGTGTGTGTGCATGCTGGCAGCTGCCTTAGACTAAACAAAGGGTGATTCTGCCTTGTGGTTTCCTTCTGTCAACAGACTGTGTGATTGGGTGACGTTCCCAGTGGCATATATCTGATATTATTTTCCTCCCTCTGGGATCCCAAGTGAGAATCCACCCTGACTGCAGGTCCAAGTTGCAGCCCTACCCCCTGCTCTGCCAGCCCTTACCTCTTTTTTCCTACTTTTTCAGACTCCCATTGTAATATCCAGTCCCTCACTTCCCTCCTGGTGATGCTCCAGCTCTCCAGTTTTGGCTCCCCTCTTTCCTGGCCTCTGCCACAAACTCTCCTGCTGATCTCATTCACCACCGATCTCCTCTTCCATCACCAGGATCTTCATGCAGGACCCTCCTCTCTGTCCTGATGTGCTGATAGCCCCTGCTGGAAGTCAGCACACTGTGAGTTGCTATTCTCACCTCATTTTCTGGCCAGATTTTTAAACACAGCCTTGTGGAGATGAGGACTGTGGACCTTGCTGAGGAGCATCTCTTGCTGCTGTCCCTCCTCTGCCTTCTGGCTCTCTCAGGAATATCCTGTGTTGTGAGGTGATTCTGGAGTCAGGGGAAACGGGGAGTGTATCCCTGTTCTCAGTCTAAAATCACTGAACAGCATCTGAAATCACCAAATTCCCAGGACAATACGAGCCCTGCGTGTTGGGGGGTGGTTTCACATGGCTAATGAAGAGCTCAGCAGTATTTTAGTGGTAATTTGGTACTTAACTTTTAGCCTGTTATGTACGTGCTAATTAAATGTTTTAACATGCTGTACATGTTTTATGTATTAATAAGCAATAAGTGTACAAGTTACACTTTTTTATGTGATTTAGAACTAATTGCAGCGTGGTGAGATTTTCTCATTTCTATACCTATTAAACCCACGTAACTGCTGTTTTTACAGTTGATGGGTGCTCAGTTAACATATAGTAATTGCTCTTTAAAGGCTTCAGTAAGTGCATGTTTGAGACAATTTACAATGTTAGCAATTTCCTGGTGCTGCTCCTCAGAGGTGCAGGGAAGTTAATCACACCCAGCTCTGGATTTCACTGGCAGTCTCCCTGGAGTCCCTCACTGTGCACCATGCAAGCTGCATCCAGCCAGGAGGGATTCCACTTTCAAGGATGATAAACACACAGAGGAACCCCTTATTGGCTATCACACAATTGTTTAGGCTGAAAAAAACCCCCAACCCTTTAATATCATCAGTCCAGCCATTAACCCAGTGCTGCCAAGCCATGTCCTGAGGTGCCACATCTCCATGTCCTTTAAATCCCTCCAAGAGTGGTGACTCCATCACCTCCCTGGACAGCCTGTTCCAATGCTTAATAGCCCTCTCAATGAAGAAATTCTTCCCAATATCCAAACTAAACCTTCCCTGGCGCAGCTTTAGGCTGTTTCCTCTCACACTGTCCCTTGTTTCATGGGAGCAGAGTCTGACCCCCACCTGGCTGCCCCTCCTGTCAGGGAGCTGTGGAGAGCCAAAAAGTCCCTCCTGAGCCTCCTTTTCTGCAGGCTGAGCCCCTTTCCCAGCTCCCTCAGCTCTCCTGGTGAGATCTGTGCTCCAGCCCTTTACTGCACAGCATTCTGGAGCCAGCCGAGCAGCTGGGATGTAGGGACACGTTGCTAGAAAAACAAATCAGGAGGGGCATCACTCAGTGTTTCCTGGTTTATCCTGCAAAGCCACAGAGGAAAACAACCATCTGTCCTCTTTTCTCTTGGTGGATCAGGCAGTCCCTCTCTGTTTGCCTCCAGCCTGGAGCCAGGGAAGCGGTGAGCCCTGGTCCCTGCTCCTGCACTCGGTGTCACCTCGGGCAGATCGCTTTGTGCGTCTGTGCCCCTCCTGCCCCTCTGTGGGTGGGACACTCTGCCTGCCTTCACTCTGGGGGAATATTGCTCATTCCAGGCTGCAGGCTCCGGCACTAAGCTGTTCAAATGCTTATTTAAGAGAGATTTAAAACCAGACAAACAGCACCACCCTTCTGCCCCATTAATTTAGAAATTTTAAGGGCAGGAGGAAACTGCTTCCTGAGGCAGCAAGGTGCTCTTGCCATTTAATTGACACAGTCGTCTGAAATCCAATCCACCAGGCAAAGCAAAGGAGGAATATAATTTGAAAACTGAATGCCAGCGAGATAGAGTGTGTGGAAAAGAAAGCAAATTTTTTTTTGTTCCACTTCATTCCTTTTGCATAATGTTGTATCCTTTTGACAAGGCAGCATAATAAAGCTTAACTCCCTCTCTGCTGTCCACCCTCCAAATGCTGACTTAAAAGAACACAGCAAAGCTCTATCTTTAGTGTCAAATGAACAATGGGCTCTCTTCCAACAAGAAGAAATGAGCTGATTTTGAAAGAGTTCTGGAGAAAAGTGCAAAATGTTCTTACTTCTCATGAAATAAATATTTGAATGATAGTCACTTGGCTCATCCTGTAATGTGTCAGTGCAGACTTTGCACTCCAGGTTTAATATAAAATATTGGTTGGGGTAGAGAGAAGGGCCAGAAAGCCCATATTGCAGATAAGAAGAGACAGGGACACCATCGCATCCAATACACTTCAGAAACAGTAACTAATTAATATTTCCACGACAAGATGGTATATTTCGTCCTGTCTCACTGATGAAGCTTGGCCAAAGCTTTCCAGGCAGTCTGTAGGATATTGAGAGCTGGTTTTCACAAGCCTGGGGAAGCTGAGCCCTGCAGGCAGCGCTGTGCATTTCACCAGAGGCTCGGGGATACAGGGAGCTGCAGGGACTCACTCAGCACAAAAAGAAGGAAAATTGCTTTATCTTACAAGGTGGTGGAGTCCTAACAGAGCAGCACAGACTGAGACCAGCCAGAAGCCTGCCTGACAAAACTCTTGAGAAAGAAGTTTTGCCAAAGCCACCAGGATCTCAGAGCAGGCGTGAGGAGTTGTCCCCACAGAGACAGAGACAGCCTTGGTGTTCCACTGCTTTTCTGATTATCTCTTTTTTTTTTCACTTTCCTTCTTTATTGAGCATGGAAAAGACACTTTGTTTACAGTGTTTAGGCTGCTGTTATTGCTGTTGAGAGCTTACGGAAAAGTTTGGAAGAGCTAATTTAAAATACGTTCTGGCAGAGTGAAGAGTTGTAGATTTAGCATTTCTGAAGGAACGCCTTCATTTAACCCACTTGAGGATGTTTGGGAGGGTCACCACCAGTCTTCCCCTCCTTCCAGAGAACAGCCGCTGCTGAAATGGAGCTTTCAATGCTTCCTTCACAACATGATAAGGATGAAAAATCTCTTGTATGTTTGTGCTACTTCCCGTGCCCACAGGAAAATGCACATCAAAATGATAATTTACCTGGATGTGCATAATGCCAGGCCGAAGTGCCGCCCTCAGCAGCTGTCACAGATCTGGCAGTTCTGCATTGTCTCAGTTACTCCCATGTCTCCCAGTTATTTTCCTCCTCCAGTGAGGTTACGTATTTCCCACTGGTGATGATGATATATCGAGACTTGGCACACGCAGCTGGGAGAGGGAAACCAGTCTTAAAGGTCAGGCCTGGGGGTAAGGTTTGGATGAATTGTCCTCAGTTTTCTACACTGCAAGATGAGTCCTGTTTCAGTCAGCTGTGACAATGTTGTCCTACTCCTACAGGAATCAGGAATGTGGGGACAGTAAAGCCCACAGGAGGTTCAAGGTGGGCAATGAGGGAGTGAAATGTTCTGTATAAACCTGGTTCACAGCATGGACTGATATTTTAGATGATTCTCAGTTCTCACTTTCTACCTTCTGACACAACAGTGGCTGTGGAATGATACCTGAAAGAGTGAAGAGCAACAAAGTATGTGTTCAAAGCAAGCTGCTTTCATGAAACTCGGAGGCTGGCTTTTTCACAAAGCTTAGAATTTAGGGTCCTTGCTTGTTGAAGCAGAGTGATAGTTAAATGTAGTCATATATCCTGTTTGCTTTTAGTGCTTCTGACATTGCTGCCTGTGAGTAGCTAGCATCAGCTCTAAGCTCCTGCGGTGGTGAGAGTGATAATGTTAATTTGGCAGAGAGCAGCAATGTAAACACTTCTAACAATGCTCATTGCCCTGGGAAGAACTGGAAGTGGAAAAAGCATTTTTTGAATGAAGGGTGTGGTGAAAAAAAAGCTTTCTCTGGAAACCCTGTAGGCTTCTATCTGCATCTGAGGTATGATTCAGTGTTGATGTGGCAGTGTGATTTGCCCTAAGCCCTGTTTCCAAAGCAATGATGGCTGGAAACTTTCCACAGGCGAGGTTTTCTGCTGGGAGGTGCTGATTCCATGAATGCAAAACCTGCCGTGCAGGAGCACTACCCTGCCTGGAATCTCCTCTCAAATCAAAGCAGCGCCACTTGCTCTAAGTCCTGGCACGACGGCCTTTGTTTATGGACGGTGCGCTGCTAAGAGTTCGGTTTGAAAGGGAAGGTTTAATTTTGACTGGAACACGTCATTCCTGTTCCACCCAGTCCCAAAACCCACCCCTATCAGCACAGAGGACACCTGGTGATTCAACATCTGGCCACGTAATAAAGCAGACGCTCTGAAGCAGGAATCCATGCTCTCCAACTTCTCCTAAACCTAGTGCTAAAGGCTGGGGTGTCAAATGAAGGCACAGGGACCAAGAGGGATGAAAGCTAAGTTATCCCTGTGGACCTGGAACAGAGGTGAAGAGAGAAGGGGGCTTTAAAGGTTGGTGGCATCTCAGCCAAGCAGCAGAAGTGTCAGGGAGGCAATGCCTTCACTGACAGCCCCTCTGAAGCTTGGTAAAGGGGCAGGCAACTGACATGAGGAGCTTCAATTACTGTCTCTGGACCCAGGCTGGACACCGGAGAAAAGGATGAGGTCAGGATTACAGAAACAGCTCAGGCTGAGGAAAGGCAGAGCATGTCAGGCAACGTTTCCCTGGTGTTTTTCCATGACCTCACCAGGCTCGGTATCTCACCTTCTGAAGCCCAGGAGGCATAGCAGGGAGTCTCACTAGCTGTGCATCCTAAAGAAGGGCATGCACTTCGCACTCCCCTGATGGAAAACACCTCTGTGCCAGAGAAATGGATCATGCCTTTAGACTTGCAGGCATCCCACAGTAGCTGTCTTGTTTCCCCATTGTAGCCTACCACCAGCTCGTGCCTGAAAAATGGAATATTTCCCCCTCTCTGTACCTTGCCAGAGATACAACCATGACAATAAAGAGTTTTCAGCTGCCAGTGGACTTGCACTGGTTCAATATTCCTTCTTGTTTCACAGAGTCTTGTTACAGGTTTTCCTAAACCTTCGTTTAGAAAAGGTTGAGGCTCACATGATGCCCTGAGCTCTAATGCTCCCTTTCTTATAAAAACACCTATTTTGCTCAACTGCACATCTGTGGCTTGTTCCTCTCTGTCCAGGGAACTGCAAAAAATACCCAGAAGTTTTGTCAGCTTCTCCTTCCTCACCCACACTGGTCAGCCCTTGTTTTCTCCAGCACTGCATGCTGCTGCAGAAAAAGAAGATTATGAATGCTGTCAAATTATCCTGAGAAGGATTGAATAAATAAAATAAGAGCCTGAGTACTATTAAAAAATATTTTGCAAAAAGAGAAAAAATAACACAATGGAAAGTCACCTCCTGAGTATTTCCCAAACTATGGCAGTGACAGTGAAGCTGCTGATCCCTCATGAGGGCAGCTGTGGCACTAAATTTTGGTTCCATTGCCAGGGCAAGTGCTGCCTGACAGAGTTGTGGCAGGTAGATGGTGCAGGACACAAAGTTCATGGGATTCACTGGGCATGGAGAAGTGGGAAAAGTGGGGGCCTTGCAAGGACAGGCTTAGTGGGGACCATGAACATGGAAAGATGGGAACACCAGAGCATGGAACGAGAAGGTGGGTGAAGACCTGGTGTTTGGACAGCTGTCACACAGTCCATAAGGAACTTGGATGAAATTATTCCCACCCAACTGCAGAGAGAAAAATATAAGATTTAAAGAAGGAAATTTTGCTAGCTTCACACATGCACACACATGCATCTTGCAGTGTCTCTCCAAGAGAAATTTCCTGGTGAACTGGAATGTGTGACTAAAACGTTTGTGAAGTTTCCCCCAAGGCAACAGCTCTTCCACTGGCACAGATCACTGCCCCTCTGCTGACTGATGGATTTACCTCCCTTTGTACCCCCCAAAAACCTGACCAGAGGCTCTGACCACTGCTCTTTGCTGCCCTGTTGGGTATTGAGAGGTGCATATTTACACAACCAGGTTCTTTGAAATCCCATCCTTTGGTTCCAGTGACAAAAGGAGTCAGCCTGGAGCATTTTCAGTGATTTGGAAGGTGTTCCTATGCTCCTCTATAAATAGCTAGCTGGATCCAGCTCCTCAATGTTTCTAACCGTGTTTGCAGTGACATGAGCTGCGCCTTATAAATTTGTGAAGCTCTGAGAGTTATTGCTGCCACTGTCTGGAGGGCAAAAAATCCTAAGGGACCTCGAGGAGCTCAGGGCACAGATGATTTCAGAAGTATGGCTGACCACTGGAGCTGCTGCTGAGCTGAGTGGCCTCAGGTGGCAGGGCCGAGGGTCTGTGTGTGGAGGGGGATGAGGACTGTGGGTTCACCTTGATGCCTTCTCAGTTTGAGCTGGACGAGAGGCCAGACAAAATGTGAGGAATAAAGTAGGGATTTATTGCAAGGCCTTCAAGGGCCACAGCCTGGCAATGCAAGAGCCCGGCTGCAGCCCTGCCAGGATGGGCCTCAAGATGGACACAGAAAAGGGGCCTGGGCACGGGGTTTCACACTTTTGTGTTATGGGCCTTTTGCATCTTGAGGTTAACTGTCCAGTTAATAACTTGGAATGATGAAGTTCCGTCCTCCTTGCTTGCCCTCCTCTTTTTTACGTTGTTTGTGCTTTTGGGCCTGAGGTTGGGAATGATTGTCCTTGAATCTTGAGCTGGAGAGAATTGTTGTGTCTAAGTGCCCTGTGAGGAGAACTTAGTAACACTTCATATGTAGCTAAGACCCACACATTAAAGCAGAACAGAAAAAGAAAAAAAAACCCTAAAACTTAAGGCATCAACCTGTGCCCTAGCTCTCTCCTCTGGGGCTGAGTGCTGCTTGGCCCAGGCAGGACAATGTGGCAGGACAATGCAAGGTGTCCTCCTTCTGGGTGGTGTGACAGGACAAAAAATGTGTATTTCTTGATAAAGAGCCATCCCTGACCGAGGCACAACTCTGAGTGCCTGGAGAAGTGCAGGCTCAGTTTGCAGGTGACCTCCCCAGCCTCCGTGCCTCAGTGTGCCATGGCCTGCCCCTTCTTCCTCACCTGCCAGGCTCCTGTGCTCTGCCTCAAGTGCTGAGAGCACTTGTGGGGTGTGCTCATCCTCCTTTGTGAGCAGCAGGAGTGGAAGGGTCTGAGAGGAGAGCTCTGCTTTCCGTTCTGCTCACATCAATCTTTGCAGGGTGGTGACAGGAGCTCGGGAAACAATTTAGTGATGATCCACAGTCGCAGACCAAACCTGCATCCTGCTGTCTCAGGGATGTCATCCCCACGGTGCCTGGGGAAGGGAAAAGCTAAGAACTGCTTCTGTAATTACTCGGGTCACCAAAGTAGCTGTGCATAGGCAGAGGATCCCTGCTCTGCAGCAGCTGCCAGGCAGATGGAGATTAAATATAAAAATCAGAACTGGTGAAACAGCAGCAAAAACTGCAATAATTACAGTAACAACTGTAATGAGGGGGGTGTGAAGCTGGGGGGAAACCGTTCATAGGAACTTCTGATTTGGGTTTCTCACCAGGCTTGTCTTTAGGTCATGCTCCTGCTTTGCCTATTCATGTAACACCTCAAAAATCAGCTTTTTCTACCAACCCATGCACTTAAAACCCTTGCAGGTTGCTGCTGCTGTCCCAAGACCACTGGCTGGCCTGTGTTGACCAATCTCTCTGCTGTTTCTGACACTCTCCTGTCTAAATGTCCCTTTCTTCTATTGCACTGACATTGATCCTTGCTGCAGGACAGGCTATCTGCAGCCCTAATGCCACAGAATCCAGGATCCTGGTTGGATCCAGGACCCCAAACCAGATGCCCAACAGTACAACACGGTAGAATTTCCAGAGTTTAAGGATTTTACCAAAATTTTCAGGATCATTAACTCTGCTTTCTAGAAATGAAAGCTGCATTACAGACAGAGGGAGTGAAAAGTCCAAAGCCCGTTTTTTGTGCCTGAATATTTTGGTTTCTGCAGTCCCAAGCCTGTATCATTATAACCTGGTGAGAAATGGAGGTGGGCTTGGACAGATTTATTAAAAAAAAAAA
>WEKY01012349.1:14294-27319 GCA_013390045.1 Picathartes gymnocephalus | reverse complement strand
TTTTTTTTTTTTTTTTCTTCTGACGTCTGTGACCGAATTAATGCTTAAAACTTTTAAGCTCTTAGGGCCTTTGGCTCTGGAGTCCTGCAGGGCTTGCTGAGCGTGATCTCAGCTGACCTTTAGCCTCAATTAATTACATGAAATATAATTAATGAAGTCTTTTCCCCTTCAAATCTGACACCTGCATTGCAATGACCAGCTTGTGCCATTAGCAGCAGAGGGTAATGAACATTTCCCAGCGGTTTTCCCTACCAGGGAGATGCCAGGCTGCAGGGATGGGAATTTATTTATTTTTTAAATTCTGTGGAACAGCAGATTTCCATGTGGATTCCTCAGGTGGAATTGCTACAGCTGCTGATGCAGAGAATCCAGAGATGCTCCTTGGACAGGAAAGTGCTACCAGTCCTGCCAGGGAACAGCTCTGACGTCAAAGAATGTGGTTAAAAATGGCATTAATTTCGCTACATTTAGAAATAAACACTTCGGCCTTGCTCAGAGAAATTATTTTTCTTTTAAGAGACTATTTGTCTGGATTTGGGAACATAAAGATTTATGTCACTTAGCACAAGTGATCACAAAACCGTCCTGTATTTAGCTTATTCCTCTGGAAAAGACTGAAATGGTTCCAAATTGATTAGAGAGTCTGAAGAAATTTGGTGGAGGATGTTTGGAGATCTGTGAATGTCACAACAACTCCACAGAAAAACTCTGTGACTTTTGAAACTCACTCTTGGGCCTTTCCTTGGAAGGTGGTGCTACATATATATATAAATAAATACATAAATATACACGTAATATTATCTATCTTATGTACATACAGGCCTGTATAGTATTACATATAAAAATGTGATAAATATATAATAAAAATATTTGTCTAGGTCACTTGACAGCCAAACACATTTGCAGAATACCAACATAGGTCAGCTTGTCCTTAAGGCAGATAAGAGAGCTACACCACACACAGTGTCAGGTATCAGCTGATTGATCTTTGAGGAAGGAATTTTTATATTCATCTGATATTTTTATATAAATATTTGATATTTTTGGTACAGACCAGGTCCCTCTGAGCTCCATCCAACCTGGCCTTGAACACTTCCAGGGAAGGGAAATGGAGTTCATGTCTTTCTCTCTCTAGCAATAATATAGTATTATATATAACATAAATTATATTTATATACACATACTATATATTATTAGACATAGCATATTTTATATATATTATATATACTATATAGTATATATATTCCCACATATACATATATTGTTACATAAAGCACCTTTTTATATATTATACACTGTATATTAGATATATGCCACATAGACATATAGCACATTACACACAGAATATTTTCATATATAGTATATTACATATACTGTATCAATATATTACATATACAGTACACACACTGTAAGGTATATATGTTATACGGTATATCATAAAGGTAAATTTCCATCTGTGGTATATTATATATAGTGCGTACGCATATTACATATCCAATATATACTATCTATACGGTACAGATAATATAAATAGTGTATTTTGTACATGTAATTTATTCTGTGGGTTGGATCTGTGCCTCTCCCTCACGGCCTTGCCCTCACCCAACATGGCGGACGCGGCCTCGCCCGCCACCTGTTGCCGCGGCGACGCCGGCTTCCTATTGGCTGACACGACGCGAGGGGCCCGAGACAGCTGCTTGCTATTGGCTCACACGGCGCGGGTGGGGCGCGGCGGCGGCTTCCGATTGGCTGCTGCGCGGCGGGGGCGAAGGAAACAAGATGGCGGGCGGGGGGTGGGAGAAGCCGCCTCAGCGACGTCGCCGCGGCCGCCTCCGCTCGGCACCGGCCATGGAGGAGCCGCCGCTCCAGCAGCCGCTGCCGCCCGGGGAAGACGAGGAGGAAGGGGAGGAGGAGGAGGAGACGGACGCGGAGTGGAGCTTCGTTGACCGCGAAATGGAGGCGGTGGCGTTGCGGGACCTGCCCACCGCCACCATCGCCTGCAACCTGGACCCGCGAGTCTTCCAGGACGGCCCGTACCGGGTGAGCCGGGCCGGGAGCTGCGAGGGGGAAGCGGGGTGCGGGGCGGCGGCTGGCGCGGTTCTCTGTGGCCGCCTCCGCCCTCGGGAGGTGTCGCGGGGAGGAGAGGGCGAGGCTGTGGCTGCGCGTCCCCGCCCGCCCCCTCGGTGCTGCCGGGAGTCCCGGCCCGAGGGAGGGGTGAATCGTGCTCGCTCCGCAACTCCCGGCCTGGGCTCTGCTCCTAGGGAACAGGGACAGGAGGAGAGGGAACGGCCTCAGGCTGGGCCAGGGGAGGCTCAGCTTGGACAGCAGCAGGAATTTCCCCCTGGAAAGGGAGCTCAGGCCTTGGCAGGGGCTGCCCAGGGAGCTTTGGAGTGCCCATCCCTGCAGGTGTGCCAGGAAGGGCTGGAGGTGGCACTGAGTGCTCTGGGCTGGGGCCAAGGTGGGCATCGGGCACAGCTGGGACTCGCTGGGTTTGGAGCTCTTTTCCAACCTCGGGGATTCCACTATTCCGGGACTTCCAAAACCAACAGCTATTTTGCCTTGATTCCTTTGATTCCTGAACCTGTAGCTCAGCGTGAAGCTCTGCATAGAACAGAAGTGAAATAAAATATCCTTGGACCGCCCTGCCTTGAGCTTTGTGGTTAAGGTTTTGTTTGGTGCACCCGGTGTTGTGGTTTTGGCCTTTTTTTTTCTTGTTTTTATAGTTGGTTTTGCTATCAGACCCTTTCATACTGAAGGAGATGCTTAAGGTTTTGAACAGATTCGAGTTAAACAGAGTGGACTTGAAAAATTAGGCAGTTGTAAAAATTGATTTGAGTTTCATAATCTCAGCATAAACTGTGTTATTTTCAGCATGGGTGACAACATTTAGAGATACTGCATAAATTACATTTCTAAGGTGAAGAATGGGAGAATTGTCTTGAGCTTGAATAAGTGTCTCCAGGAGGGAAGAAAAGTCTCAAAGATTTATAAATAACACAAAATTAAAAAAAAATAAAATAGGTGAAGGTGCTTGGAGCTTGGTGATTTATAATCGTGGTAGGTGCACACAGAGTCTTAATAGATAAAAAAATCAGTTTAGGTGTCTAGTCACTGAATTTCAGCCATTGAAATACATAATTTAGCTTCAGTTAATAAAGTTACAGAGCTGACAAGAGCTAATAACTCTTTAAAGCTGGAAATAAATGACTTTTATAGGAACACACATGGACTGGTTGCGTTTTTAATTTATTTTATTGGCCAAATATCAGGAAGGTGCAGAGAGAAAAAGTGGAACGAGGCCCTAAGGCTGTATCCCAGATTTTGGAGGTGAGAAAGGTGCCCTCAGCATTTGGATGGTGTAAGAAAAACAAGGCTCTATTAAAAATGAGGAGAATATTGCATTCTCCCGTGGTGTATCCAGTTTTCCCGAGCATTTGGTGGTTCTGGTGTCCAAGGAAATGCAGATATTTGTCCCTTAAATGTGTGAAGGGATGGTGGTCACACTGAGATGTGTGACCCCCTGGGAAAGATTCCAAGGTGATTTTTAAGGGCTGCGCTTGGTTAGGGAATGAATTTTAGGCAAATTCCTTTGGTTTGGTGTAGAATGTGCCCAGAAAATTCCAACTTGTGCAGCATAGGTGTGGAATTTGGTGATGATGAAAGAGGGGTCCTCACAGGCAGTGTTTGCAAATACTCGGCATTTGAGTGTGAGCAGTGGGTTTGTTCTGTTCTCTGAACTCTCTGCTTTTTCCTGCAGTCCTAAAATACCTTTTCTCTAAAGTTAAATGTTGGGGTTTTTTTTTTTTGCCTTCAGTGGGCCCCTTAATAATCCTGGATTGCCCTATTTTGAGGAGGGTTGATCCAATCAAAGGTGAGACAAGACAGCTACTGACAACTATTTCTATTTTGCCCTTCTCAAAATTGTGATTTGTGCTGGAAGTGCTGCTTGAATATTCCTGTTCTTCCTCCTTTTCAGTTTTTTACTGGTTTTTTATTGAGGTTTTGATAATCCCAGTTGAGAAATCTGAAGTTTTAAATGCTTTGTGATCAGTCTCTTAAAAACAGACTCTCCTATCAAGGTGATAGTTCTGCTAAATGACAGTTTATTCTCAGAAGAAATAAAAATATTTCAGGACCAGTTTTTTAATATCAGTCCCAAACCAGAGAACACCTAATGCTTTTGAGTTTTTCTAAAGCACAGTTCAAGAATACCTTTAAATTCTGTATTTTTTTTTAAATTGAACTACAAGAAATTACCTCAAATAAAACCCTTTTTTCTGCTCTTCAAGTTGGCAAATTACCTTGGAAAAATTTTGATTTTCTGAACTTTTACCTCAGATCTGGAGCTTTTTTGGTAGCTTTGATGTTGATTGTGTGCTTGAGGAATTGTCTGTCTTTCTTCATCCAGTACACAGATGAGATTTATTTTTAAAACTGTGTTCCTGTGTACTCATTTATTTTAAAAAAGGTGTCAGTAGCTAATTTCCAATTAGGTTTCTGTATCTTTCCATCCTCCTCGTGTGATAATTCCATTTTTAAGAGCCTTTTTATGTCAGTAGAGGACACTCAGGGGTTTTTTATGGAATTTGAGCAGCAGGTGAAACACTTCCCTGGCTCCTGTTATCCCAAGGGATGTGGCACAGTTCCCTGCTGAATTTCACAATTCTGGCACAGCCACAGGAGGGTTAAATAATGAAATAATTCCATTTTTGCCTCTTTTTAAGGAGGTTACCCAGGTGTGCTCTGCCTGTTTGCATCTCCCCTTCCTTCTGGGCACCTCCCCTTTGGGGAGTGGTAAAGAGGAGCTCAAAGAGTTTCTAAAAATAATTTAATTTCTCAGAAAATCATGGGGTTTTAGGGCTAGGAGAGATTTTTGGAGCCAGTTTTCCTTAGAATGGGTGGAGTGACTTAAATTCCTTTAAAATATTTCTAAGATTTTGAGGTGGGGCCTCCAGCTCTGGGAGTGTTCCAGAGGTGTCTGGATGTGGCTCTTGGGGACATTTTAGGTGTTTAAAAATCGTATTTTAGACCTATTTCCATATTTTAGACCGTATTTTTTTCCTATTTCCATGATAGTGCTGCTGGAAAAGTCACTTCCACCCTTAATGATTCCATGATAATTACCTTAACCTGCTAATTTTTGCAAATTAACGAAGGTAGCAGCAAGTTTTCCATAATTAACAAGAACTTACATTCATAGAGAAACTGAAAGCAGGCTGTTCTATCATGGGAACAGTTTTTCTCTGGGAAAACTTTGCTGGAAAACTGAATTATTAAAGAAATTCAGCTTGCTGGAAGTGCATTAAAAGTTGGAGTTGAGCCTGTGTCCTCACATAACCCCTAGAAGTGGCTGGGAAAGAGTGCCTGCAATTATTTATTCAAATAAAAATTAAAATATTATACTTGTGCGTGCAGAGAAAGCCTGGCAAGGTGAGTTGTGTAACCCAGAGAAGCAGAGCTGCAGGTGAGCTGAGTCCTGGCAATGTTTCCAGCTCCCAAATTCTTCTTTTCCTTCAGCTTTGTGTGGTTTCACTGCAGAAAAGCCCTTGGGGAACTCAGCTGGAAAATAAAGCTGTTAAACGAGCCGTGCTTTTAGACATTTTTAATTGCCTTGCAGGCTACTGAAATAATAATAAGGTGGATTTGGGTTTTTTTTTTTGAAGTACTTAAGGAATTACTTCTGCTTTACAGGAAGTTTAGCAGATTTCTCAGGAGCATTTACAAAACTTTCTTTACAAATAATCTCGGTTTTCTGGTAATCTCTTCCTGCCTCAGCCACATGCCTCGTAATCCTTTTACTTCCAGTTTGTTAAGCCTCTTACATCACATTAGAAAGAAAACATTTTAAAAGTAGATTTCCAAAAAGGTGAGTGTTTTTATATGTTTATAGATTTTTCTGACCACTGCTCTGGTTTTGGCAAAATACTCCCTAGCGGGAATGTAAAAATTATTGGCATCTGCAAAATATATTTTGAAGGTTTTCATTCTTTCTCTGCCAAAAAAAATCTCTTTTTTTCTGACAGTGTTTATAGTTTTCAATGCTTTTCCTTTCCAGAAAAAGCCCAGGGTGAAGATTGTGGTTCAAAATCATGTCTCAATAATCTGGATTTACTTTGAACAGTAAAACCATTTTAAAAAAAAATTAGAAACCTTCTATTATGACAAGTTTTTCAGTAGAACTTCTGGAAGTATTTAGTGGAGGTATTTTGAGCAGCTTCAGGTTTATATCACACTTGGACCTTCTGTAGGTTTCCAAAATAATGATTTCTGTGTCAAAAATCCACTAATTCAAGTCCTTAAAGTGTGCTGATCAGTCAATGCTCCAAGCAAACAATACAAATACCTTTACAGGTAGAAATAAAACTGAAATTTATAATATTTATATATTTCTTTAAATATTAAAACAACTCTTGCTGCACAAGAAGGTTGTTGGGTGCCTTAAAAATACCTAAACCTAGAAACCAATGTTGTAAAATTGTCATTAATACCCTCAATATTGGAGATATTAACACAAATTACTTCCATGGGATCCACTGCTCCAATCATTAGCTCAGAGTCTGAAAAAAAAGATCCCACACGAGGTCTGAGCTATCCCAGGATTAAAAATTTCATCTTCCTGGAGAACCAAAGGGAAATTTAGGAAAAATACTGGTGAAATCCCTGGGAACACCAAATCTATACCACAGTGCTGTGGAGAGCTTTTCCTTAATTCCTTGGGTTCTGGCTTTTGTAGGAGCAAATGGAGCTTTGTTCCCAGGAATACTGGGAATAAATTAAAAATATGAGAATAAGTGCAGAGTTTTGGAGGTGAGACTGCCTTGAAACTCATCCCAAAGACCCCTCAATAACATCAACATTAATAAATTGTTAATATCAGCAGTGATTGAGCTGTCCTGTGCAGAATAGGCTGAGAATTATAAAAAGAAAGTATTTTTAGCACCAAAAGTTTAATTCTGTGGCAGTTTATTAGTGAAGTAGTTTATTCAGTAGTTTGTTCAAGTTTTAATAAGCAGTTTTTATAAATTTATAAATAATATTGGTTATTAATAAATAACATGAATTGGTGTGGTAACTGAAGGTCAGGAGAACTGCAAATGAGGGAAAAAATGAAAAAACAATGATGCAAATTAACATATTTATATTAACCAGGAATTCCAGTGAAGTTTGGGGTTGTTCTTATGTGTGAAAACATAAAATCCCGGGATAGTTTGAGTTGGAAGGGACCCTAAGGATCATCCAGCTCCACCTGACCTGGGTGGGTGGCTTGATTGAATTTTGGGGTTTATTAATGGTGTTTTAACACCTCCCTCAGTGGCCATTTGGGGTGGTTTTCATTGGGGTTTTTCTCTCTTGCTCTGAGTCTGACCAGCTGCTCTTTTTTTCCTTATAAAATGTGGGAATATGCTGGGAATGGTTGAAGCTGAAATAGGGGCTGTGTCCAGTCAACCTGAAGTTGGGACTGAGGTCTTAAATATAATTAAAAATTTTTTTTGTGAGTGTAATGCATAATTAAACTATAGAAGTCATTGTCCTAGAATGTTTGGGAATCTTAATATTAAAAATGGGGTGCTTGATGAGTTGTATTTGCCAAGCACAGGGATTTAGGATGTGGCAATATCCTAAATAAAGTCTGTGGGGTTCTGCCAGCTTTAGAGAATAATCATCCCTAAGTACCTTCTTTAGACCTTTTGCCTCTTCCTCTCAGCGTTTTTTATTGCCAGAGATAACCAGAATTAATTTCATTAATTATAGGAGTCACTATTGATTACTGGCCCCACTCACAAAAGCAGAGCTGTCAATACTCAGTGAATTTCATTTATTAAAATGTGACTTCCCTCTTCCCTGGGCAGATTTTCACATGGTCACAAGTCAAGAGCTGGCTTTGATTTTGCTTTTTGAGGTTTTCTTTGAATTATTTTGGTACTGGCAAACACGTTCTTGGTTATTGAGCTGAGAGTCCAAACCTCAGGAGTGGGATTTGGGTTCCTTTTTGTCGCTGAAGTGCAAAAGGCAGCAGGAAAATTGAGGCAGCACCTCTGGTACAGCAGTGGTTTAGGAGTGGCAGCTGTGTGAGTTCAGGGCTTTTTGATAAATTGATTTATTTTTGCTGATAATTTATTGATAATGTCTGTCTCAGCTTGGAAAAAAATAATCTTGCTATTATTAAAAAAAAAAAAGCAAATTTTTGACTTTTGGATACAGCCAAGTAAACCAAAATCACTTTATTTTCTTACATGGACTGAAAACCACTCTGGAAACTTCCCTGAAGGTTTGGGCCTGGTTTCAAAACAAGTGGCTGTTTGTATGGAGGCCTCTTAAAATTCAGGCTGTTTTCCAAGAAGAACTGACTGAAAGGCAGGAGAATTGTTCCTTTTTTTCCCAGAGGTGCTGTTTCCTTTCCCTGGAAGTAGGAAGCTGAGCTGGTGAACTGCCAGAGGAGCCAAGCTCTATTGTTATCAAAAATAGATTTTTTTTTTTTCCTATTTCCATTTTTTTAGCCATTCATAATCATAGTTAAACAAAACACTTCTGTGGGTTTGTAGTTACAGTATCCTCCTTTTTTTCCGGTAAGCCAGCAAATGAGATAATATTACTAAATGCATTGAGAACAGCTCCCATCTCTGATTATTTTAGTATAGAATTGGTGATCATTACTGAAAGCTGCAGCAGGAATATATCCATTACTGTGGAAAAACAAGCTGAAATAAGAACTAAAACATCCATTACTGTGGAAATAGAAGATGAAATAAGAACTAAAATGATGTTTAATGGTAAGAGAGAGTTTCTCGTGGCAAGCAGAACTCGTGGCGAGCGAATCAGTGGCAATTGCTGGGGGTGTTTGCCCGGTTCCAGGGCTGTGTGGCCATTCCTTTGCAGGATGCCTTGGGCCACAGCCCAGCATTGCCTGGCTCATGGAAACTCTGATGAAAGGCTTGAATTTTCCTGAGGCTTCAGGATGAAGCAGCTGCTGGGGCAGGCAGTGGAAAGTGTGAGCAGCTCCTGCCTGGGGTTGTGTAAGCCAGAGAGAATCAGCTCAGAGCAGGTGAGATCAGGGGGCCTCTGAAAACCACAAAACTTCCATATCAGTGGGATATTCTCCCCCTGGGAAGGGTTTAGAATCTGTCTAAGGTATAGAACAACTTTAAACACTTTTTAGACCTTTTTTCTGTGGTCTATCCCAACATAAAAATCTCTTTACCTGACCCAGAGGAGCAGGAATTCTTCACAGGAGAGGTTGTTCCCTAATGAGCTGCTGTGTCTTCCTTCCTAAGCTGCCAAAGTCCAATTCTGTTCTCATCCACTGCTCTGCAATGATGTTTTCCTCTCCCCTGCTGGAAAAAAAGGCAAATCCACACATTTCTATAGCAGAAGTTAGGAGGAGATGCAGAACTCTGTGCTCTTTCAGCAAGTGGGAGTTCCAAGCCAAAAACCACTGCCTGGAATATTCAGGAATTGAAAATGTTATTTTCTAATGCTGATTTTTTTTTTGCCCCTTTAATCAAAACAAGTGGGTTCTTGCCATATAGATAAATATAAAATACATCCTCAAAGCTCTGTTGTTAAATAGCTTAAAAGCTTTAAATGCCAGTGTGCTGCTGCTGTGTCACTAATTAATGCCTAAGAAAATTACAGTGCATCAGACGTTAACCTCGCCAAAAATGCAGGTGATTTGGGATAAACTCTAGACTCTCCTGTGGCTCCTTTAATTATCTTTTATTGTTTTATCAAGGCCAGGTTGGACAGGGCTTGGAGCAACCTGAGATAGTGGAAGGGGGTTGGAATTAGATGATCTTTAAAGTTTCTCTCATTCCATGATCTTTATTAGTCTTTTTTAAAATCCTTTTGAAGTTTCCAGGTACACTTGATTTGTTCTTTGAAGCGCAGGAACTTCTTGTAATTGCTTTGGGTTTTTTCCTACCCACCCAGAACATTCTTAGAAAATATTTTTGAAGTTCATCTTCCATTCTTCCTTCTGTGACTGCAGTGGAAAATGTCATTCTTTAAAGATCACAGAAATACCAGCCTGCTTCTGACCAGCTCCTGTGGCTTTCTAAAGCCTCCTGTGTTAAAGTTGAGTTTTTAATTTCCTTTTGTTTTTCCCTTAGTCACAGAGGATGTGTCAGAGGATGAACACGTAACTTCTGCTTGCCCGGGATGATATCTTTAATATTAGAGTTAAACAAATCCTGCTGCCACGTTAGAAGGAACTAGAAATTAAACCAACCCCAAACACCTGCTGTTTTCATCCTTATCTTTGCTCTCCCTCAAGTTGTAGTTTTGCCATAATACAGCTGCATTTTTCATGATAACAAATTGTTAATTACAGAAGTATTTCTCATCCTGTTCCATCAGGGTTATGGTCATATCTTCACTCAGTGGGACAGTTCTTTTACCTGTCACAGCTGGAAAAATGCAGTGAAAATTTAGAAAAATACTTTGGGTACAACTGCTTTACCTATTAAAAATTTTTTTTTATTTTTTTACTTTTCAGAAATGGGCAGTTAAACATGAAAAGAAAAATAATAATAATAAACCTCTGATCACCCAGATGTTAGAGCCCTGAAGATGTGTGGGAAGCACAAAATAACTGCAAAACATTTGCCAATCAAAGTTAATTAACCAGTATAAAATAATGAGCAGCTGATTAATTCTTAGGCACTGCTGGGAGTCCCTTTGAAGGTTCACAGGGGTGACCTGGAAATGTTCAGAGCAAGGTTTTTATTTAATGGAATTGTGGAATGGGTTGGGATGGAAGGGACATCAAAGATGGTCAAATTCCCACCCCTGCCATGGGCAGGGACACCTCCCACTGTCCCAGGCTGCTCCCAGCCCCAGTGTCCAACCTGGCCTTGGGCACTGCCAGGGATCCAGGGGCAGCCACAGCAAATCTGGGAATTCCATCCCAGCCCCTCCCCAGCCTCCCAGGGAACAATTCCCTCCCAAGATCCCATCCAGCCCTGCCCTCTGGCAGCTCCCGGCCATTCCCTGTGTCCTGTCCCTCCATGCCCTTGTGGAATAGTGGACTCTGGTTAAATTAAGATTATTTTAGTGGCTGTCTCTGGTGGATTCCTGTGGAGTCGTCAGTGCAGGAAGTAAACAAAGAGCGGAGTCAAGTCCATTGTGCTCTGCAGTTCAGGGGGGTGAGGAGGAGTCTGGTGTGGCACAGCTGGGACTGGGCCTGGTGCTATTTAGGGACCACTTTGGGCTGGGAAACAAATGCTGACAGTGGGGCTATTTTTGAAAGGTATTTATTTCTCACAGTTCATCAGCTCCTGGAGTTATTTGTAGTAGATCCATCCTTTTCAGTGCCTTGGTGAGTAATGATGCTTTAAAAGGTAAAATCTAAAAAGCTCCTAAAGAAATGCATTTAAAAAGTCCCTGGTTCCAGGAGAAGCAGATGGAGTGATGTGAATGAGTTACTGATCACTCAGTGATCAATTCCTTCTGTGTCACCCTGTCGTGGACTAAACCTGCTTTAAACTCCCCCAGTTCAGTGCTCGGTGCTGATGGTTTAATCATCATTATAGGAGAGCAGTTCCCCCATCATTTTATCCTTTAAAACTGCCCAGGGATAAACTCTGAGCCCAATGGAAAGGATCCTGTGAAAGCTGAGTGACAGGAGCACAAAATCCAGCTGCAGCCATGAGGATTTGGGGAAAATAGCTGGATCAATATATCCAAACGCAAACAATCACCATAAGTACAAAAGTGCTGAAAGATTTTAATGTGTCAACCCAATCAGGTCAACCTGAAAGTGAACAATCTTTATTTTTTAAAATAGATTGGATGTGGGACACCAAATTCACTAATGAGCAGAGAACTCTGACTGTATTTATTTCATGTATTTGCAAATTATTGTTTAATCTCTCTTCTCCCAGTTATTTGAGTCTCCCTTTGTTGCTGCCTGTCCTGATTAGGACTTTGCTTTGCAAATGCTCTGATTTGAAGACTCTTTAATTTGGCATTTCAGTCTGCACAGCCCTTGCTGTAATGTTGAGGTTGCATAAGATGGGACTGGAAATGCAGTTTAAGCTCTTTGTTTGCTCTGCTGGGCAGGTTGGAAATGTCAGCTGTAATTTTCTGAATTGGCTTTAGAAACAGTCAAGGTAGAGGCTGTTGGATCAGGTGGCTTTGAGAAGTGACCAGTTTGTGGTGGTTAAAAATAGAAAATACAGTGTTCGTGAAACTCTGCCTCCTCAAAGGGTCTCCTAATTATGCCCTGTTTTTATGGAGAACACTTGAGCACATTCGTGTGCTTTCCTCCTAGTCCAGCTCGTGCAGTAAAACACTCCAGGCTTTTTAGAGCAGTTCAATCAAAACCCAGTTCATCTGTTAGAAATGATAAGGCTCAGCTGGTCCCAGGGGCAGAGTCCTTCTCTCACTGTTTGCTGAAAGGCTGAGCACACAATTGAAGTTTTTCCTTTGACTGGGACGTTGTTGTTGCAGGAGCTTAATGAGGTTGCTCAGAAATACCTCGGAGAGTGGCACCAACTGCAAACACAGCAGGAGTAGCTCAGGGCAGTGCCCTCCTGCGGGCTCTGGGCCTTTCTGCCTTCCCTGGGGAAAAGGAGCAGGGGGGGATTTTCCAAAACAGGGGTTGGGGGCTAAAAGAAGCAGTAAACAGGAATTCTGAGGGCAGTCTGGGGGCCCAGCACAGGGAGGGACCTGGAGCTGCTGGAGAGAGCCCAGAGGAGGCACCAGGATGAGCAGAGGGATGGAGCAGCTCTGCTGGGAGGAAAGGCTGGCACAGCTGGCATTGCTCAGCCTGCAGAGGAGAAGCTTTGGGCTGAGCTCAGGGTGGCCTTGCAGGGCCTGGAGGAGCCCCAGGAAAGCTGGAGAGAGACAATTCCCAAGGGCTGGAGGGACAGGACACAGGGAATGGCTGCAAACTGATAGAAGGCAGGTTTATGTTGGATATTGGGAAGGAATTGTTCCTCAGGATGGTAATGAGGGGCTGGACTGGAATTCCCAGATTTGCTGTGGCTGCCCCTGGATCCCTGGCAGTGCCCAAGGCCAGGTTGGAC
>WEKY01012349.1:0-14044 GCA_013390045.1 Picathartes gymnocephalus | reverse complement strand
GTCCAACCTGGCCTTGGGCACTGCCAGGGATCCAGGGGCAGCCACAGCAAATCTGGGCAGTGAGAGCAGAACTTGTTTCCTGTGGGATTGCACCGAGGCAGCAGCCCAGGTATAAATAATGTGGAAAATGTCCCAGAGGGCTTTAGTATCCCCACTGCTGATCTGCATGGGAATCAAAGTGAGATGCCCTTAAATTTCTTAAGGAAAATGGGAGGAGATGAGGGGCCTGGGAACTACTTTGAAGATTTATTTTAGCAGCACCCTCCGGACTTGGCTGAATCAGAGGCTGGCCAGGACTTGGAGCAGGTCTGAGTTGGTCTCACTGCTGTGTGCTGAGTTTAACTGACACCTGAGGGATTTTAGGTACCAGTCAGGCAAGGATTCTCAGGGAACTTGTAATTATTTCACAGCCCCTCAATGTAAAAAAACTCTTTGTAGTGTTGTAATTTCCATGAAAAGAATAAAATTCAATAGGTGATACAAGTGTTCAGGGAGACTCTCTCTAAATCTCCTTTAAATAAAAGTAAAATAATAGATAAAAGCACCTAAGGCTGGAGTTCTAAGACATCAGGATATATAGGGAATAAGGTGAAATATATGTATAAGTTTTGTTTTTCCTTATATTTAGGGGAAAAAGAATTAAATCAGCATTGATATAATGAAGTTATTAAACTGCTGTTTGTCTCTATAAAGGCACAAAGATTCACAGCAGAAGCCAGCCCAGGGAGAATATCCTGCTTTCCATACCGTCCAGACTTTGGGAGATGTTTTCCAGGAAAGCTGAGTACAGCCATGAATCACTTACGGAAAACCCAGTGGAAGGAATTAGTCAAAGAAATACTGGAGTGGCCACCCTTTGCCTATCAGGAAATGGGGCAACTTTCCATGATTTTATACAAATCATGGCACATCAATTTAAAAAAGCTCTCATTAAGAGAGCAAGCAAAAAGTAGCTGCTCATTGACTTTCTAACAATGCTTATTTTGAAGTAAATATGACATTTAATATCAGCCAAAAGGGCTTTTCTCTGGGCTTCCCTTTTCTCCCTGGATTTTTCTGCTGGCGTAATTCAGGGAGCTGGGGGGAACTGGCAGTGAATGGTGTCCTCACAGGCAGCAGATTGGCCAAATATTTCCTTCCTGGTTCATAATGAATTAATTATTTCATGTTATCAGTGTAATTATCAGTCAGGCTCTCCAATCTTAGGGAACTGCAGAGGAAGTTGGGTTCTGTTTGGGTTTTCCTTGGTGGCTTGGTGAGGGTTTTTTGGTTTGTTGGGTGTTGGGTTTGGTGTAAATAGTTTCTTTTCCTGTGGGAACAGCTCGTGCATGGATCTGTTCTGGATTAAACCTGCCAGGCCAGGTGGAATAGAAATACTTGTTATTAATAAATGAAAGCTGCTGCCTATATTTTGTGTTCAGCTGTGCCGAACTGCCCTGCTCAGTTCCTGGGCTGGCTTGGGAAGAGGACAAAGTAAAGGAATGGTGCTTAAACACCTTTAATTTCCTTGGGAAGTGGATAGTGTCTCAAACCACCTGAAGACATTTTTAACTTGTAAAAGTTAATTCTCAGCCATTCAAAATCCCACAGAGCTGAGCACTCTCCTCCCATCCAGAACCAGACTTGACCCTCTCACTGCACCTCTCCATCCATTGAAATTTTTATTTCTCCACAATTTTTGTCCACTTTCCAATGCCTCAGAGAGCCGTTGGGAATTCTCCCTGTCACTTCTGGCCTTTGATTCTTAAAACCCAAAGGCTGCATCCTCTGCCAAATACACTTTTCATTTCTCCCTTGTCTTTTAACCCTTTTTCCTGGTGGAAATTCTCTAAGAGGCTCCAGACGTTCCAATGTTTGGCTGCTCTCTGATGCCTTGGAGAAATGGCTCCCAGGATGACTTGGAGAAAACTCTTTAAGGGACATTTTCCTTCCCTGAAGGAGCTCTTTCAAAGGCAAACTCAGTGCTTTGTTTTCCACATCATTCTTGAAAGGATGAAGTCACATCCTGAGGAGATCATCCCCAGTGATGTCCGAATATGGGGTTACAGGCTCCCAGTAATCCTTGGCGTGCTCCTCGGAAATTCCCAACCTTTATCCTGCTCTTGTTTTCCCTTTTCAGTGAGAACAAACTCAGTGGGGGATTTCCACCACCCTCCCCAGGCATTCAGCACCATCAGTATTCCATGTTTTCCAGAGGCACTCCAGGTACTCTGGGCTGAATGCATTGGAGCTCCCAAGTGCAGGGTGGGAATGAGCAGGAAAGAATTCCGGTGTTGGTCAGGATTTCAGGTGGATTAGAGATAAATGAGCATCATAATTCCTTATCTCAGGTTCCTTTGTTACAAAATACCAATTTTTGAACAAAACAGATTTCTAGATTTTCCTTAGAGGGTTTTTTGTTCTTTCCCTCAGCAGGTTTGGTTGAAAATCCTGGATTGCACAGGTGTTGGAATGTTTTTCCAAATTGAATGATTTTTTTTTTTCAGATGAATAGAGAAATAATTGCCAGTAAATACTGTCTGAAAATGTTTATTTCCTTTTGAGCACTCAAATGGGAGCAAAATTGTCATCGATTTCCTATGGATCATTTGACTATATTCCCTGCAGGAGTGGAAACGTGTTGGAAAAATCCTTTACATTTTGGAATATATATGCCACATTGAAAACTTTTCTAAATGAGGCTGGTGGTTACTCAGCTGCTCTGTAGTGGAATTTCCAAAAGCCCACTTTTGTGTCCCCACTCAGTGAACAGGAATTCAGTGTTTAATGCTTGGAAATGGAAGTGTAAGTCATGGATTTTTCCAAGGGTGGAAGAAGCACTGGAGGTATTTATTTTATCCAGAATACTGGAGCTATTTATTTTTCAGATGGTTGGCTGGAAAACTGTGGCCCATGGAATCTGTAAATGGCCCTTGTGTGACAAAGCACAACTCTGGATATTTTATTTGAATATATTTGGATCTCCTAATGCAAAAATGACACCACCCCATACATTTGGAGCTGTTCAAACGGATCCTGTAAGTCTTCAGGAAAAACAGCTCCTTTTTGGCACTGCAGTTGGAATTTGCATTAAAAAATCATCAGGGGGTTATTTGAATCTTTTTTTAATCCCTCAGTGGAGGCATTGTGAAGTGGCTGCAGTTTGTGTGGGAATTCAGGAATTGGCTTCCCAGGAGCCTCCCTGACATCCACAGGTGCTGCCCACTCCCATTTCCATGGGCAGAACTGGGGATCCCTCAGCATTCCGGCTTTCTGCTGGAAGGACACACAGCCCCAGGGTATGGCCCTGCAAATAAATGTTTGTAATTGCAGTAGGAATTAATTGGAGTAGGATTTGTGCCCAGGCTCCCCAGGGAATGGGCACGGCCCCGAGGCTGCCAGAGCTCCAGGAGCTGCCAGGGATGCCCAGGCTGGGATTGTTGGGGGGTCTGGGCAGGGACAGGAGCTGGATCAATGATCCCTGGGGGTCCCTTCCAGCTCAGGATGTTCCATGGCTCTTGTCTATTCTCCTTTTGAAATAATAGTAATAGATGCAGGAAACCTTCTGGAAGATTTTCTTTCTTCTGGCACAGGAGCAGCTGTTGAATTATGATCCAGAAAATTAAAAAGTGAAACTGGAGCAAGGCTGGGTTACGATTCACAGCCCTGGAATAGGTGAGAATTTAGAGGAGGAAGGAGGAAGAAATAAGGTTGGAACTTTCAAGAAGTTTTTACAAGAGTGTGTGGTGACAGGACAAGAGGTGATGGCTTCAGACTGATGGAAGAAAGGTTTAGATTGGAATTAGGAAAAAAATCCTTCCCTGGGAGGATGGGGAGGTGCTGGGATAGAATTCCCAGATTTGCTGTGGCTGCCCCTGGATCCCTGGCAGTGCCCAAGGCCAGGTTGGACACTGGGGCTGGGAGCAGCCTGGCACACTGGGAGCTGTCCCTGCCCATGGCAGGACTGGCACTGGATGGGCTTTAAGGTCCTTCCCAACCCAAACTATTCTGGGATTAAATGGTAAACAAAATTATCTCACAGGTTTTGGAGGTGCCCTGAGGAAAAACTGCCTGTTCCAAACCATTCTCCACAGCTTTGTTTGCTGCGCAGGAATCAGACTGCTGTTCCTTCAGCAAATGTCACCAGGGCGCAAAAACAGCTCTGGGAGGGCTTGGATCAGCTGCATCCCAGCTCTGAGGGGGAGCAGCCCATGGAAGGACACCTGTGGATTATCCGGCCTGTGAGGCCACACCAAAATCTCTAAAGCCATCTGGAACATCTGAGGAGCAGCCTCTGGGAGCAGGGACCACCAGGACACTCCTCTGGATAAAGGTGGCACTTGGCTGTTATTGGGGGGAGTAAATAAAATGTTCACCACAGTGGTGACCCTGTTTTATTTCCATGAGCCTTCAGGAACGTGCATTGTCCTGGAGAAACTCCAACCTGCAGAATTTGAAGGCTTTCCAATGGGAAAGTGAGGTGAAACTAAGAAGGGAAAACACCCCTGGCCCAGCCTGAGGCCGTTCCCTCTCCTCCTGTCCCTGTTCCCTGGCAGCAGAGCCCGACCCCCCCTCAGTGCCCCTCCTGGCAGGGAGTTGTGCAGAGCCACCAGGTCCCCCCTGAGGCTCCTTTTCTCCAGCCTGAGCCCCTTTCCCAGCTCCCTCAGTGTTCTCCAGCCCCTTTCCAGGGCTGTTCCCTGCCCTGGACAAGCTCCGGCCCCTTTGACTTTCAGAGCAGGTTTGGAAACAAAGCCTTGGTTGCTCAAAGGAAACGTAGTTGGGCTTCTTTAATTGCTTTATCTGAACCTTTAATCTGCGCTGATTGACTCTTGATCGAGATGTTGAGTAGGGAATACAGACAGGCTGACATAGATTCACCACTTTGGCTTTTTTTTTTTTTCTCTGTACTGACCTTTTATCTTTGCCTCCTTCATTATCTGGAATGTTCAAAATGAGATAAAAATATCTTGACTTTTTTTGGTTTTCTCAGAGAAGTTTCAGTGGAGATAGAATCATATTGAACTAAAATTTCCACCTGCCTTTTGGTGCTGCTGGGATGATCAGTGTGTGTGTCATCAAGCCAGGGAGCCAAATAAATATTTTTTTCATCAAGGAATATTTAAAAGACTGGGATGCTGACATCAGGCTCTTACTGTAAAGTGGATATGTATTTTGAAGAAAAATCTGTAATGCATATTGGAATCATGGAAGGGTTTGAGCTGGGCCTTAAAGCCCATCCAGTGCCATGGGCAGGGACACCTCCCAGTGTGCCAGGCTGCTCCCAGCCCCAGTGTCCAATCTGGCCTTGGGCACTGCCAGGGATCCAGGGGCAGCCACAGCAAATCTGGGCACCCTGTGCCAGGGCCTCCCCACCCTCCCAGGGAACAATTCCTTCTCAATATCCCATCCATCCCTGCCCTCTGGCACTGGGAAGCCATTCCCTGTGTCCTGTCCCTCCAGCCCTTGGAGAAAGCCTCTCTCCCTTCAGGTTCTGAAATCTGAATCTGGATCCCCACCTTACACAACCACCTCATAGTTTCACTGCTAAAAGCTCCTCTCCTGTAAAATATGTTGTGTCTTCATCACTGCTCTTACACATGAGATCAAAACTGATCTCAGCTTATTGGCTCTGGATGCTTTTAAATCACAAGTTGTATTTCAGTTCAGTGTTCTGTATCTCATTTATGTTGTGGCTGCTACTGGAAGGCAGGAATTGGGAAAGGATGTGCTTCCTATGGGAACATCTGGATCAGGAGAGGGAGCTCTGACCACCCTGGCTGTGGTTGGATGGGTTTGAGTAAAGCCCTGTCAGCTGTGGGGCTGGATTATGGCGCTGCTGGATCCTTTGTGGGGAACCTTTTTAGGGGGACCTTGTGGCTCTGCACAACTCCCTGCCAGGAGGGGCACTGAGGGGGGGTCGGGCTCTGCTGCCAGGGAACAGGGACAGGAGGAGAGGGAACGGCCTCAGGCTGGGCCAGGGGAGGCTCAGCTTGGACAGCAGCAGGAATTTGCCCATGGAAAGGGTGCTCAGGCCTTGGCAGGGGCTGCCCAGGGAGCTTTGGAGTGCCCATCCCTGCACGTGTGCCAGGAAGGGCTGGAGGTGGCACTGAGTGCTCTGGGCTGGGGCCAAGGTGGGCATCGGGCACAGCGGGGACTCCGTGGGCTGGGAGGGCTTTTCCAGCCTCAAGGATTTTGGGATCTAAGAAGTACGCGATAGGACACCCTGAGTAGTCCCTTGTTTCAGCCAGGGCCGCCTATCACAGACTGGAAATGCAATTAAAATCCAGGTTTTTCCCTGAAGCTTTTTTCCATCTCCAAGAAGAAGTAAAGCTCCTTCCAAGTGTCCTTCATCACAACTGCCCCCTTTCCCTCCAGCTGGGAGGGCTTTTCCAGCTTCAGCAATCCTGGGCTTCCCTGAGCTTTGTTGCTGGCCCTTTCAGCCCACCCTCTCTCCTGAGCTGGCACAGCCTGGCTGTGTCTGTGTGGGAGCCTCCATTCCCCATCCTTTCATGTTTTGGCTGCTCAGGGTTCTTCTCCTTATGGCTTTCTCACCATTTCAGTAGATCTGGGTTAAATTCCTCCAAAATGTGGTCCCTGTTGAGCCCCCAAAGGTGGCACCCTGAGCCGTCCCTGGCTGCCCCTCAGGGTGATATGCAGGGCTCCAGCTGTGCTCACTGGCACAGCATGCAGGACACGCTCCAGGAATCCAACTGGAAGCATGTGCCCTATTCCTGCACCTCCTCCTCTGCTCAGTCTCACTTATAAATAACTTTACAGCTGTTCCCTCCTTATAAAACAGCGAGTTCTTCATGCAGAAGGTGCCCCCTCACTGAAGAAATAATGATCCAAACCCCTTTTTGCTTCAGGAGTGGTGTGTTCGAGCTTGTCCCTTCTTTCTGTCCTGGATTATTTCATCTTGCAGCTTCACAGATCTGTTAATTACTTTTTAGATTGAATTTTTCCCCCTTTGAGCTGTTAATTCAAATAAATAACCTTGAAAAGGTCAAGAGTGGAGCTGATTTTTCCTGGTTACAGTGGTAGGAATCTCTTGTGCTTCCTTTATTTCATAGTTCCCCTGTGCTTGGGGGAAATCTCTTTATATCTTGGGGGCTGCAAGAGCATTTTTAACAAATCACTTCCTTCAGTTCTGCTGGAAATAGTTTTTCTCCAGTATGAAAAATGCCCTATTAACCCATTTTGGTTTCGAAGTCCTTGTCCTTTTTTAGTTCCTAACAAACAGAGATCTTTGGAGAATTTCCACCTCTTCCCCCTTTTTAAATCTCCACTCTGAGGGAAGGATTTATATAGCCAGCTATATTTAGAGAAGCCTTCAGCAAGTTGGAGAGGAGTTGTTTGAGGATTTCCTGCCCTTCCCTTTCCAGAGTTAGCTTTTCCTAGGGTGGCCTGTGCATGGCTTCTGTGGTGAGTGCAGTCTGGGCTCTTGTCCCTGTCACCTTCTTTCCTCCTTTCTGTCAGAAACAGAAGTAAAAATCAACACTGCAGCTGGCCGTGGGAATGTTCTTGTTTGCTTTTGTTGTGGTTTGTTGTCATCTTTGGCTTTTTCTTTTGTCTTTGGGTGTTTATTTTCTCTCACCTCAACATATCGTGGATTAGTTATAATATTTCTGGTCAGTCCTCCTCAGGAATTTTCATAGACTTTAAAAAAGCATCTTCTTCAAGGCTGTTTTGATGATCTGAACCCAAATTCTCTCTCTGTGGTGAGGGAAATGTTTCTTGAATTGACTTTGCAAGAACTTTCTCCTTTCCTGTTCTAATCTCCCAACCCAATTACTGCAAAAGATGTTTCATAATGTGCTTTTTCTACTATAAATACCTTACCTTAGATAATTTTGGAATTAGAGTAAAGCAGTTAATGAGTTTAAACAGAAATAAAGACAGCTGAAATAGGCAGAGTTTAAAAAAAACTCATTGACATTTATCCCTCTGTAACTTCAGGTGTAGAAAAAGTGTTTTGAGTCTTGAGGTTGTGTTTCAGTCCTGTGTCTTCAGGTGCAGAATCCTCACAGCTTTTCCACTTGCTTTTCTATGGGTTTGCCTGACATCCTAGAAAATGGGCTCTGATTCCTCTGCTTCTGTTTGGAACAGGGAAAGGTTTTCCTGGAATAGCTGGAAGTCTAAAACAGAGGTGACACTGCACCCCAGCCACATGGGCTTCAATTTTTATTGTCACCTGAGTTTATTCTCTGCAATAAATATCTGTGTTACCATACAGAGCATGCCAGTGCTAATTGTGCTGAATCAATGCTCTGATAAATATTTCTGATGATCTTTATTTCTGAAAAGCTCTCAGAATTGTCCAGCAGTGGAGTTTTAGAGCCATGGAATCCTCCTTTGAGAGGAGCAGAATTGGATGGAGCCCAGCCAGCCCTTTGTGCCCAGTATTCCATGGAATCAAATCCTTCAGTTGCTTCAAACTGCACAAACGCTGAGCTCTGTTTGTCTGACAGGGCGTTCAGGGGGTGAGATATCTGCAGGGCTGTGGAAGCCTGAGCAGTTGTGTTTGCTGTGGCACAGGGGATGCGAGGAGCTGCTGCTGCCCCCCCCTGCTCCGTGCCCCTTTTCCATGGAGTCACCCGTGGGCGTTCCTTGGCTCCATCCAGGCCGTGGTGTCATTTGCAAAACCGGTCTGGGGGCTTGTGCTGCCCTGCTCTGATTTCTTTACTGTCAGTAAGTCTGCACAAACTCCTTGTGCAGTTCATTCTGTGATCCCACAGACTTCTGTTCACAGTAACAAATTGGTTTTTTGCAGATGATTTCCCTGCTGGAGGAATGTATTTATTTCACTTTCATCTTTCTGAGGAATGCAGGAAATACAACATGGAATATGTCACTTTAAAATACAGCTTTTCATAACCACGAAGCAGAAGGAATTGTCACAGAATTACAGAATGGTTTAAGTTGAAGGGACTTTAAAGGTGATTTAATTTCACCCTCCTGCCATGGGCTGTGACACTTTCCACTGTCCCAGGCTGCTCCAAACTCTGTCCAGGCTGCCCTTGGACACTTTCAGGGATCCAAGGGCAGCCACAGCTTCTCTGGGCATCCTGTGCCAGGGCCTCACTGCCCTATGAGTAAAGAATTTATTCCTAAAATTTCTTTAACATTAATACTGAGTGATAATTCTGCCTGCTCATGCCTGTGTTTGTGACCTGGGTGTGCTTGACATGGGAAAAATTTATAGGGCTAAGTTAGAGTGGGTGTGCTGCCACTCGTGGCATGGCCAGTGCCAGGCTACCAGGAAAAGGATTCTGAGGAGAAAAATGTTCTCAAGTAGGATTGGTCTGCCAGGGAATTTTACTCCATGAGAAATGCTGTCAGACTTGCAAAAAGAAATTGTGTCCAGGTTTCCTTTCAGACATCTTTCCCAGATTTGCTGTGGCTGCCCCTGGATCCCTGGCAGTGCCCAAGGCCAGGTTGGACACTGGGGCTGGGAGCAGCCTGGCACAGTGGGAGGGGTCCCTGCTATGGCAGGGGTGGGATGGGGGGATCTTTAAGGCCCCTTCCAACTCAAACCAGTGTGGGAATTTATGATTTTGGTTTTGTTTTTATGATTTTTGTTTAGGGGAGTGTTTGGGAATGTGGATTCGTTTTTGGGCAGTAAAATGAGAATAAGACCTGAGCAGGGGTTGGGAGGCCAATGGCTTTACCCTCACTCCTGGTTCTGGCTGAGCCAGGCAGCTCAGAATCATGGAATAATTTGGGATGGGGCACAGCTTCTCTGGGCAACCCCACCCTCACAGGGAGGAATTTCTTCCCAAAATCTGATCCAGGTGTGTGCCAGTGCCCACAGAGCTTCCTGACCCCAAATATGCATGGATAGCTCTGGATCCTGTTTATGCTTTTCTGTCTGCTCCTCCCTGCCCTTGCCAACCCCGAGGAAAATGAAACCAGGGTGATTTTCATTGTAGATAACTTCAAGATGTTTATCCCTGTCCTGGGGAAGGGTTGAGGCAGGATAATTAACGTGGAGACAGGAATAGAAGCCGTGTGTTGATAGGAAAAGAGCAGCAGGTCTGGAGTGGGAGTGCAGGGATTACACAAAGAGCACCCTCCAAGGGCAGCTGTAAAACCTGCCAGGGGGGAGAGAGCATGGACTGGATTGTTCTCATTGATGGCTCCTGGGGGCTAATTTTATTGGCTTAGAGAATTCCCAGCATATTTAACTTCCCATTCATTTTCCTTCTCTGATGGTTCACTTTGCTGTTGTAGTTATTGGCAGCTTTGGTGGGTTGCCTGTTTTCTGCTTCTGTGCCCTCATTTCCTTCTGTGTCTTACCTGTTCCACTGTAGAGATCAAATTGTGGGGCTAATTACGGCATTCAGTCATTCTGTGTTCCCACTGTTTCATACATTCATTGGACTCTTTTGTTTGTCCTTTCAGCCCCCAAAAGTGTTCAAAAATTCGTCTCTGTCACATTTCTTGGGCAGTGCTGGAGGCGCTGTCAGGTGCTCTTGGTGTTTTGGAGCTCTTTAGCTCTTCACTGAGCATCTTGTCTGCAGTTTTAGAACTCGAATTCCGGGATGTGAGCCCTGGAATCTGCAGCTGTCGAGGGAAAGGTGAAAGCTGAGGAAGCAGAGCTGGCCCTGCTGTCCTGTCCCACTGTTCTGACCCCTTTGCTTTCATTCCCAAAGTGCAGCAGCATCGTGGAGCCTTGGAATGTTTGGGTGGGAAGGGACCTGAAAGCCCATCCAGTGCCATCCACAGGGCCACCTCCCACTGTCCCAGGCTGCTCCCAGCCCCAGTGTCCAGCCTGGCCTTGGGCACTGCCAGGGATCCAGGGGCAGCCACAGCTTTGTGGGGAACCCTGTGCCAGGGCCTGCTTTTCATTTCTGTTGGGAAAAAAAGAGGGATAAACAGCCACATTTCCTGAAAGGGGAGTCAGCCCCATCCTCCTTCCTGTGATTCCGTGATTTATTAATATTAAAAATGTAAGAATTGTCATGCTGGTCTGTACTGGGGAACCATTTCTGGCCTGAAAAATAGAGAGGGATTTCCCTTGTGGAAAAAAGATTTCAATAAGAATCTAAATATTCCTATTCTGTGATTCAGCTTCCTCCAGCTGGGCAACATCATGGAATCATGGAGTGGTTTGGAATGGAAGGGACCTCAAAGCCCACCCAGTGCCAGTCCTGCCATGGGCAGGGACAGCTCCCAGTGTGCCAGGCTGCTCCCAGCCCCAGTGTCCAACCTGGCCTTGGGCACTGCCAGGGATCCAGGGGCAGCCACAGCAAATCTGGGAATTCCATCCCAGCCCCTCCCCACCCTCCCAGGGAACAATTCCTTCCCAATATCCCATCTAAACCTGTAATTCTTCAGTGTTCAGCCATTCCCTGTGTCCTGTCCCTCCATGCCTTGGGAATTGTCTCTCTCCAGCTTTCCTGGGGCTCCTCCAGGCCCTGCAAGGCCACCCTGAGCTCAGCCCAAAGCTTCTCCTCTGCAGGCTGAGCAATGCCAGCTGTGCCAGCCTTTCCTCCCAGCAGAGCTGCTCCATCCCTCTGCTCATCCTGGTGCCTCCTCTGGGCTCTCTCCAGCAGCTCCAGGTGCTCCCTGTGCAGGTGATTTTGCCCTCGTTCTGCCTGTAGCTCTCCAGGGAGTCTCAAAGAGAGGACAGGAAGCAGCAAACTCTCTGAAGGGAGATAAGGGAGCAGAAAAGCTGCCCTGTGATAACATCAGAACATCAAATCCAGGACTTGGGAGGTGTTGCAATGTTCCTGTGCCAGCCAAGGTGTTGGCACGTGGGTACCAAACCTTCCAGGAGCTGAGGGAACATTGCAGCACTCAGGGTTCAGCAGTGGGGCTTTTGTAACTTTGTCTCCTGGTTTCCACATCACCTCAGGGCTCTCCACACAAAGCTCTGCCTTAAACAACACTTCCTTGCCTGCACTGGGGCAGTGGGAATTGGGGTTTTTCTTTGACAGAAGGGCTTGAGTTTGGTGTTAATAACTCAAAAGTGGTTTGTTTAATACACTGAGAGACCTGGCCTGAGCTGGAGGAGGGCAGGGCTGGATGGGATCTTGGACAGGAATTATTCCCTGGGAGGGTGGGCAGGCCCTGGCACAGGATGCCCAGATTTGCTGTGGATGCCCCTGGGTCCCTGGCAGTGCCCAAGGCCAGGTTGGAATAACCTGGGACAGGGGAAGGTGTCCCTGCCCATGGCCCTGGATAAGCTTTAAGGTGCCTTTCAGCCCGAACCTTTTTGTGATTCCATGATTTGGGACACAACCATGTCAAAAAATCATGGTGATAATGACAAAGTGGAACACACCAGGGTTGATTGCTTTGGGATTTTAAACAGGCCAGGTAAATACATTGTGTGTATCAGTGGGACTTAAAATGTTTCTTCTACATCTGGAGAACACTGAAAAAATTCTTTTGTGAGGTGTTAAATTTCTCAGACCCAGTTGGTTTCTTCATAGCCAGAAAATCTAATCCAGATCTGGATTAGATGACAAAATTCTGTTTGAAGCGTGGCTTCTGAAGTAATTCTCCCTGGCTCTCAGCAATGTGCAGGTGGCCTTGAGGACATCAATCAGAGAGATTTTTTTACTGATTTACTCTTCTTGAGCTCCGGGGACAGAAATGTCCCCCAGAGGTGCTCAGTGACCTGAGGCTGTGCCAGGTGAGAGCAGGAGCCTGCTCTGCTTTCTTATCAGGAGCTGCAGGTTCCCTGGCATGTGGGCAGCCTGGGTTTGCCTTTGTGCTCAGGTGATTCATGGCCATATTTTCCAGGTGAGCATCCTGACCTCTGCTTTATGGAGTCACACCTGCTCCTGCCACATCCCAAAGCTTCAGGATACCTGACAGCAAATTCCAGGTCAGGGGCAGGATTTGGGATGTGCTCAGTGTGGTTTTCTGGGTTCGGGGGTGTCAGGGCTGCTTGTGAATCCTGAATTTCTGTGTGTGCCCAGTGCAGATCTCTGCATCCCATCCTCACTGATGGGATTCATCCCTTTTTTCCCAGAAAGGGTGCTCAGGCCTTGGAAAGAGCTGCCCAGGGAGCTTTGGAGTCCCCATCCCTGGAGGTGTCCCAGGAATCTGTGGATGCGGCACTCAGTGCTCTGGGCTGGGGACAGGGGGGTGATGATTCAATCACAGGTTGGACTTGATAGTCTTGAAGTGCTTTTTCAGCCTCAGTGATCCTGGGATTTTTAAGTGAGGACTTCCAAGAAAAGGTTCTAAGAAATTGGTTTAGGTATTCTTTTCATGCTGTGGTAACTTTTACACTGAGGTAACCTAAGAACAGCAAAGAACTTGATTTTAAAGAGGGATTTTAGCAAAAATACTCCCTAAAAATAGAGAATAGTCTTCATGTGAAAAGTTTTATGTCATTGAATATTGATGAAATTTGGATTTAAACTTAGCACTGTGCATTGTTTGCAGGTATTCCTTAGAACTTGGTACTTCTGTCATAGCCCTGTGTTAAAGCAGAATGAACTAAAAGTCACTTCAGATTTTGACTTCATTATAATTTTGGGAGCTAAATGTGCAGAGGGAGTTCCAAATAGCTTGTGAAAGCTTCAGTTTAAACTTCATTAATTACTTGAAATGATGATGAGTTGTTTAGTGGTTCTTGATTAAAGAAACCTCCCATCTCGCAAAGAAAAATCCACAGGAAAAGACCACAAAATCCCCACAAAAACCTGTGTTCTGTGCTGCTTTGTGGGAAATGCTTTGGAATTGGGATACAGCTGTCCCAGAAAACATCGGGAATTCAGGTTCCATACTTGCTCCCTGCTGCTGTGCCTCACGTTCTGCTAAAACCCTGCCAGCAGATTGCTGAGCAAGCTCCTGGTAGGAAAAAGAAGCACAAACCGACAAAGCCCTCCCCACTTTATAAGGCTGGGAAAGAGTTTTTAATAAGGTGAGAACATTCATTAATCCGTGAAGTAGCTTTGAAGAAACTTCCAAATGAATAATGGGATGAAAATCACTTCCCCAAATGAAACTCTCCATTTCAACCTGTAGGCGTTTTATGGAACAAAACAAAAAACAAACAAAAAAAAAAAAGCTGAAGGATTTATTTTCCATCCCCAAAGAATCGGGA
>WEKY01012347.1:17689-35017 GCA_013390045.1 Picathartes gymnocephalus | reverse complement strand
ATATAATCTGTATAATAGATAATATTTATTTTATATACATATATAAATGAGTATGTATATATTTTTCTATGCTAAATATAAAATATATTTATAGAGAGTATTTATATAGATATAAATATTTTATCTATACATATATATAAAATGTAAAATGTAAAGACTCGTCAAGAAAAGAAGGAGTCAGGGGCTGGAACCAACATTAGAAGACATACAGCAGTCACTGGTGTGCAAAGAAGTTCTAAATGTGATAATAGTGAGCACAAAAAGAGACCCTTTTAACCATCTCTCCTAAGATGGAGGATCTTTTCATTTCTGTGTGGGACAGAAGAATGCTCGCACTAGATTTTGAAATCCCAGAGGCATCCTTTGGAACAGCCCTGCTGCCCCACTGAGTGTGACATGGGGAAATCCAGGATTTCACGAGTGCCTCCTCAAGCCCTGCTGTGTGCTTGATTGAGAACACTGTGCTGGAATTCCCAAAGCTGCAAGGAGCTAAAACCATCCTCCTACATGGAATGGATGTTCAGCTTCTCCATCTCGTAAATTAGAACATTATTAAGGAAATGATTACACGTGTTTCTGTTTAGTTTTCATTCCATTCCCAGCTAGGATAATTGCATGTTCCTGAAAAAAACATTTTAAAGCACTGTTTGGAAGGACAGGAATATTTTTCATTTGTACTGGTTTTTCCAGAGATTTAGTATTGCTAATGAGAGTGAGATGGTCCAGAGTTCCACATCAGAAGCTCATGTGCAGCTCTTATGTGAATACTTGAAAATATTTACTTGCAGGAGAAGTGAGGACTTCATTAGGTCCTGTATCATATTATGTAGCTCTGCCTGTCCTGGATACTGAATTCAAGGGTTCTTGTTCTGTCAGATTCGTTTAATACCCTGGTGATTTATAATATAGATATTATCAAAGAGTGGCTTAGGTTGAAAGGGACCTTAAAGATCATGTTACTCTTGATTTGGGATTTTTTTGTTTGCTGTAGGTTTTTGTTGTTCTGCAGTTTGGTGCAGCATCATGTAATTATTCTGGTTGGGTCAGTATCCTGGTGATACCTTTATCTGCCACAATTGTATTTATTTAGAAAAAAAAGCTACATTTATGGTGTTATAATGTAGATATCACAGGATTTTATCTTACAAAATGCAGTTGAAGCCATGGATCTGCACTTACAGTCCTAGCTGTGCTTAGTATGCTTAGTAAGATCACATGCCAGCATTTTTTTACATTTAAACACTTCATTTCCAAAACTGTAGGATAACTTTTGTGCTGAAAATTGTGGTTTATATTGGTGATTTCCCATTTAGCTCGCATCCCAAAGGTGCCACTGCTGCACCTTTCACGGCACAGCCCTAGGAAGGGAATGTCAGCACTTCCCTCCCAGCCTCCCTCCCTGAGAGGCTCAGAATTCAACTGGAAAATCTCATTCAGTGCAGAAGCTCAATGGACCAGGTGTTAACACAATTTGAGGGGGTTACTCCTCATCAGCTGTTCCATTTAAGCAGAGCAGCTTTTTGCATGAAATACAATTTTTCATTTCTGCACACAGTGATAAAAACAAGCACTGCTTCTTGTAAGCCGCGAAAAGCCCCTGCTGGGGCGTCCTGAAATCACCACGCACTAATATTTATTCATCTTCAGCCTGCCTTCACTGATCTAACCTTTGGGTGGGTTTCTCTTCAATATCTGCCTTGTTTTGGGCACATCTTTATGCTGATGAGGGGCTGCTCAATCCTGAGTCATGAAGAGAGCAAAAGGCAATTTTCACGTGCTTTTTTCCTACTGCCTGACCCTGTCTTCTGCCTCTGCTTGTGCTTGCCCTGCTCTCCTGGCTGTGAGAGCTGCCCTCTGGCAGCTGGGCTGGGGCTGTGCCTCCCAAAATGCTGTGCTGGGCAGAACAGGGCAGAGGGCAGCCAGCTGCATGAGGAGAGGCAAGAATTCACCCAGAATTGCTGCTCCCAGCCCTGCTCAGGACTTGGGAGAACGCACTGGATTCATCCCAAACAGAGGCAGCTCTGCAGTCCCAGGGTTCAGCACCCAAAGTCCAGCGGTATCTGCTTGTCTTGGAAGACCTTAGAGGAATTTTGCTGGGGTAATTTTGAGTCCTGGCTCATTCTGCACACACAGTTCAACTGATACGTGTTCCCCAGTGCTTTGCTGCCACAGCAGGTTTGTCTAGAGCATCATTTTGTACACTCTCTAGGGCAGGAAACCTCATTTCCTTTATTTCTTGCAGCTTTGTGCATATTTATGGATAGATGGTTAATGACTCATAAAGATGAGCCACTTTGCTTCTTTTGAAAATATTATTACCTCTTTTGATAATGAAAATAACCAAATAAACTATATTTCACGTTGAAAGAAAGATAATTCCTTCCGCTGCCGTCCCTTTATCTCAGGTGTGCTCCGTAATTGCAACTCGGAAGAATTTGCCTGAGGAAGATTTCCCATAAATCTAATTAAAACAGGCTTGTATCATTTTTGAAGCAGTAATTCAAACAGTGCAGATAGTAGAAGCACCATATGTCAGATAGCAGGAATCCTTTGGAAGTTGAAGGCAGAAGGGAAAGCTGAGCAGCAGAAATGAAATCCCTTTTAATGTCTGTTGGAAAAGGCATCCTCTTCCAGGGCAGTGCAGTAAGTGGGCAGTTTGCAGGGTAATTGCAAATCTGACATAGAAATGCTCCTCTCAGCACCATTGATCCAGCCTAGCAGTGCTGGTTCTCAGCACAATTAAATCATAATAAACCTGAGTGTGCTCTGCGTGTTTGAATCTGCCTCCAGCCCTGCCCTGGCTGGTGGCACACAGGTGCAGAGCAGCTGAGTGCTGGAAAATTCCTCTCCACTTCTCCCATTACCTCTGCTGTTCCCTGCAGCCCTGAGCAAGGAGGTATTTTCTCCTAAGCAAGCTTTCAGTCTTGCTTTCATAGCCTATTTTGCACTTAGTGTTGAAGTCTGGCGAGTGAGTGCTGATTTAGAATTCCTTTCCACTTCCTGCCACGGCTTGCTCCGTAAATCAGATGGATGGCACCTCAAATGGGATGAGGAGGAACGGGACTCAGGAGTCACATCATGATGGGCAATGGGGGAATAAACCTCACTGAATCCAGCGCTCATTTTTAATGTTTAGTTACATTCTAATGGAGTCTAGTGGAAATAAAAAATCAGATTAATATTCAGTCAGCAGCTGTGAAAGATGTCTCTTTAACTGTGTCATAGTTAAAGTTTTACTGGCAAAGTGAGATCAGTGTAAAACTTACTGAGTAGCTAAAGTTTTCCAGCAGTTTAAGTAACGACAGACCGTAATCAAGGGGATGCTGAATGATCTTAAATGAAGAGTGTGCTGGTTCTGCTTAAGAAATAATTTAGTAGCTCAGAGGCTTAGGGTTAGCTTCAAAAAATAGTCAGTGCTTTCAGGCCTAAATTTCACACTCCCTGATAGAGCAGTCCTGTGGAAAATACAGAATGAAAAGCAATAGTATGGCACTTTATGTAGAGATGAACAAAACAGGAAGTTCAGCAAATTGTTGAATGAATATCTTTGCTGGGAAATAGGTTGGCGTTATGAGCTCTGCAAGAATTACCATCCTTTATTAAATTATTTTCTCAGTTTGCTTTTTTTTCTCTTGCAAGGAGTACTCTAGAAATACCTTTTTATCACCTGGGGAAGCCAGTAGGTTTGTAGATGTGCAGGGTTAGATCCTCTCAGTGAAGCAATGTAGCCAAACTCCCACCAGAAAAGGAGGAGTTGCGTTGGGTCTCACTTCCAGATTAATCCGGCACTTCAGAAAGAGTGGAGCCCCACAGTGAGTCAAATGAAGGGTCATGGATGGGATGTTTTGTGCTTTACCTGCCTCACTGAGAGACACCACAAGCACCTTTCCCAGGATGGGGTGGCACTCGTGACACTCCTGAAATAACAGCATCTTACCATTCAAATTTCTGTGTATTGGTTGAGATGCAAGGGAGGAGATCAGCCACGTGTGTGTGCAGGGGGTTAAAATTGCAAAAAATATGCACAGAAGAAGCAGAGGTGAGAAATCCAACATCTCTGCACAACAGCCTTGAATGAAGTGAATAATCCCTCCAGCTCTGGAATGCAGTGCTTTGGTTTTCTTGGAGCTGGGCATTGGTTTCCTGAAGATAACACAGCATAACTACTGCTCTGTGAAGGCAAAAACATCAGGATCCGTTTCTAAAATTAAATTCTCTTGTGATTAAATAGGTTAATTAATAATAAGGAAAGAGGGAAGCAACAAGAAAATGAAAGAAACCCTGTGTAATAGCACACAAAAAATACTAAATCTTCTCACTGGTTGAGGACTGTTGTGTGGTAATTGGCAAATTTTATACGATACGATATTCGTGTCCTTTCTTGTCCACCCTCTCTCTCTTTCATTCATCAAATTGCCTGTTCGGGCTTCAAATAAATAATTGAAATAGAAAAACTAAGGCAGATCCCTGAAAACGGAATGAGCCTTTCAGCCTCACAAAAGCTTGGAAGTGCTGGAATTTTTTTCCATGCGAGGCCTAAACATCAAGATCATGAACAAATCATTTTGTCCAACCAGTGCGAGCTTCAAACACACAGCTGCGTGATCCAGGGAAGCGACAGATCTTCAAAGGACAGAGCAGCCTGAGTGATGAAAATCAGCCTGCCAGCCTGCACACGCTGACACCAGTGCTTACACCACCAGCCAGGCATTTCCTCTGGGCCCGTGGTTTGGTTCCATGGCAGCTCTCAGGGGTTACAAGTGGCCAGTTTGCTTTGCATTTCCTCCCAGCTCCCAGCCCTGGGCTGTGAGCAGGACTGGGGCACTGCTGCTCTCAGTGTGTGCCCTTGGTGGGGGCTCTTGGCAGGGTCAGCAGGACCAGATCTGAGCCTGATGTGTTTAAAACCTGTCAGGAGCTCTGTGGGAGCCACCCTGGTGTGCCGGGGACATGGGGACACAGGAGCTGGTGGCACTGAGTGCTGTAGAGCCTGCTGGCCCTGCATCACAGCCCTCATGGAGCTCTGCTGGTGCCTTTTTGGGCTACCTGAAAACAGAGGCCAGACAAAATTAAGGAAATAAAAACCAGTTATATTTATTGAAGGGTCTTCAGGTATATTTAGGGCAGATGAAACCCCCCGCTACATGCAAAAATGGATGATGGGCCACAGGTTTTCACACTTTTATGAGTTTGGTCCATTGCATTTTGGGAGTTAATCTCCCAATTACATCTTCAGATAATGAAGTCATTTACCCCAAGTTTGCTACCCCCAACTCACTTTTGTTTGCATCTCTCAGACCCTGGGACAGTGAGGTGTCCTTGATTCCCTGGAGGGGAATTGTTGTGTCTGACCAAAATGGGAAAGCAGCAGCTCACACTGTAGATGGAGTTTAGAGTTCTACACTAAAGAACTGCAGGATTACAAATATATGGAAAATAGAAAAGCTCAACCCCTAAGGCGTGATTGTTAAAAACCTTACTGGAGGTGCTGGACTCCAACCTGCAGTCCCCTCATGGCCCCCAGCTCTGCCCAGCATGTCCAGTCCATCCTGGTGCTGAGAGTCCCAGAGTGGGGAGGAGTCCCTCAGGCACACCTGGATGCTGGGAGAGCAGGAGGTGAGTGAGGAGGAGGAGGAGGAGGCAGGCTGGCCACAGGCTGCTGAAGCTGTCACCTGTCCCTCCAGAGCCCCCTGAGGCTGTCACACCTCCTGGGCTGGTCCCCCAGCACTCACCACCAGCTACAGCTCAGCTCCTCAGGGAGGGAGTCAGTGAATTCCTTTGCCTGTTGTCACCAGGATGATGAAGTCACTTTTCCTGAAGGGCCACAGAGCAGTATCAGGTCTGTGCCACCATCAGGAGCAGGATACTAAGCTGGATGAACTCCTCTCTCAACCTGTAGGGCCGTTTTTTTATGGCATACTGATCATTTTGATCCCAAGCCAGCTATCCAGCAATTCACTCTGGCTCTGAGGACTTGTAGTACATTATCATACACTTTGAAATTCATGCAGGGAAGACGTGATACTGCAAGTATAAATCAGGAGGTGACAATTCTCTTTTGGAAGGTCACGTTATGTGGGGCTGTGCTTTCGTGTTCAGGAAGCCTCTAGCTTGAAAAGTTTGGTGTGATTATTATTTTATGAAGAGCAGGTGTTATTTATCTCCTTTTTATGCTTAGCACCTCCAAGATTCAAAAGGAGTTTTTTTTTTTTAATTCTCTACTTGGGGCAAAAACCTCGCCCTGTAGAGGTGGCCTTGCACTGCCAGGCAGTGATGTGGGGGCTGGTCTGGGGTATTTTGCAGCTGTGTAGTTCCACATTTCCTTGATCCAGCCCTTCCTCCTGCAGGAGTAAAGAGGGCAGAGAGATCCTCTGTGATTGGGAACAGAGTACAGGGGACTGTGGCACTCAGGGTGGACATGGCCAAAGTGGCCCTGGGCTTGTGGGAAGGTCAGGAGAGGAAACCTTGGGACATGGGGGAGAGGTTCGGTGAAACTCTGCATTTTCTGAATGGTGCTTGTAACAGAGGGGGAAAAACCCTCTTCTCTCTGCCAGAGGCACTGTTGACCTACACAAAATGCAGGAGTTCAGCTGCTGCCAGGGGGCTGGAGGGGGGCAGAAGGCAGTGCTGACCTGCAGCTCCCTGCCTGCTGCTCGCCAGGGGCCAGGATAAACCACCACTGCAAAGATTAATGCTGCAATAAGAGAGCAAATGCTTCTCTAGGTAATTCACACGGGCCATAATGTGGCTTCTGCTTTGTGGTAGTGTCCCCTGAGAGCATTTCCTCCTTAACATCAGCTTCTTTGTTTTCTGATTAACTCTCCCACCTGTCTGTGCTATATGGTGTGAGCACATTTTTGGACAAGTATTCACAGTACGTTTCAGAATTGCTGAAGAGCTTAACTAAATCCTCCGAGTTCTGTGCACAGCCAGTGATGGAATAATCTGCTTAATTGCACAAATAAATAAAGCAGAAGTTTGGTTTGTAGATTAAGAGTGTAAATGATAGGAAATAGTAGACATGTCTGCCTGTCTCTTTTCAGTGGGTTCTTGCTTCCCTCTCAGCTGTCTGTGATGATCATATTTGCTCTGGTATGGCTCAAATTCCAAGTTTATGTCATCTGTTTTAATTATTAGGCCTTGCCCAGTATCTCTGCCCAGTGAGATCACTTCAAAGCATGTTAGTGAGGAGTGAGAGTGGGAGTTGTTCCCACATTTTGTTGGTTGGGTCTGCATTTCTCAGTTGCTTCCAAGACTGTGGTGTCCACAATTGTGACTGTGAGGATCTGAGGATATTTCAGTCTTCACTCATCTAAACCTGCCCTAATATCATTATGGAACTTGGCCTTTGGTAAAGGTACCTCATGGTACTCAAGCTTTGTGGAACAGTTTGCTGAAAATGAGGTGGCATTGCTGTGGTGTCAACCAGCCTGACATTCCTGGCTGAGTAAAGCTGAGGAAAATCAGACCAAGAGTTTTGAGCCGTGGTGGGAATGTGCTGCCCAAATGTTAACAAGAACCCCAGTAGGAACTCAGGAGGGTTCCAGTGGATGTGGACAGTAAGTTGTGCTCCTTTATGTTTTTATGGAGATGTCATTTTGCGTACAGAATGATCTTCACATGCATGCCACTGTCTGCCAGATTAATTTATTCTGGAGAAGCTGGGACTAAGGAGGAAGCCATGTCTAAATGTGTTGCTAGAAGACATCGATGGAAAAAAGTGAGTTAAACAAAGTGTGCTAAACTGTGAGAAACAAATGTGACATCTCCATAGAGGGGTGAATGGTTTCCATTAAGGTTGCTAAATCTGTCTTTCTCAGAATACCCAACAGAACCTCATACACTCTCGATTTTAACAGGCTTTATTATACCGCACCTCAACTACATAAATATAAAGCTAAAATATCTAAAATATTTAACAGATGTGAAACGGTAGAGGGAGACCTCTCTGGCATACAGTATGGGATTGGTGCAAATTAAATCGTGATCATGGACTGTTAAATATTAAGCTCTGTTCTGGAGGTAGATCATTATTCCTCACCTTCCTTTGGCAGTTCTGGCACTTACACGAGGAGTGAAAAAACTCTTGACTAATACAATCTGTGAAAATGAGTCGCCTGAGAGTGGTTAGTTCTGATCTTGCAGGCTGCACTAACTTCCAGAGAGTTCAACGAGATTAAATCGTGCTCCCACTATCAGGTACACCACAATTTAGAAGCCACTGCACAAAGGGAGTTGTAGTACAAAAAAAAGTTAATAAAGGCAGCAACTCCAGATCAGCACCCCGAGTACTTCCACTCTTTCATAGCTGAATAAAGGGACTTGGAGCAGATGTGAGCAGCAAACTGCAGAGATGGAGATTTTGCAGGCAGCGAGAGGAGGCAGAAGAAATGTGTGAGATGAGGTAAAGGGGGAAGGAATAACCCCAGAGCGGTGGGAGGGGGGGATGGAGACATTTGTGGGGGCACATCAGGGGTGGGATGAACATCTGAGGAGAAGCCCTAGGGTGTTTCTTTAGGATATGTATTACTCATCTGAAGGGTGTGGGAGAAATACAACAGGGAGAAGGGAGATTTCATGAAAATTATAGCAAAATGTGGTTGCTTCAGTCAGTTTCCCCTTCCTTACAAGTGAGGAGTGACTTGGTCTGCTCTACACTTGTTATTTATTTTAAGTGTTAGATTACTATGGAGATAATATAGGCAGGATTTATTATTAATATAAAATAAATATTTATGAGAGTTTTCTGCTCCACTGGTAGTCCCGCCCATGTTGTGACATAAATTCCCATTTTTGATAGAATGCTAGGAAGAATCAGGGGGTATAATCAACTCTTGCTGCATATTTCCCTGGATCACGACCATTTAAAGACATCTTAAAAATGGGAACTTCTGAAAGAGGCCACTAATGTAAAACATCCTCTGTAGATCCAAGGAAAGGATATAGAAAACATATGGATGTAGCCCATAGTAACAGTTTAGTTGGAGGTAATAAACTGCCTTTTTCTAGAAAGCATTAGAATAGAGGATCTGTTGAAAAAAAACTCCTGGGCTTCTGGCTAATGAACAGAAGAGAGAGAAACAAAACATAATAAAAAAGTAAAAGACCACGTTACGGTGTTTTATCGACCGTCATCGTAACTGTTTTCATTCTTTTGTTAATATTCATTCTTTCAGTTGTCATTCTTAAAAATTTAAATATCAGTGGCTCTGATATCTGACAGAAGACAAAACATTTCTTCATTGCAAGCTGATCAGCAAAGCACACACCTTCACAAATAGATCTGAGAGGCACAACAGATTGCAGCAATTAAAAAGTCTCTCAAGCCCTTCAAAACACAGATACCTCAGCTGTGTGCTTCACATTAATCCAACCTCCTTGAAGATAAAATTTGACAAGAAGGTCCTTCCTTATGGTTCCATATTGCCATCTCTTTTAACAAAAACCAGCTGAAGTGAATAAGAATCAGGAGACCATGTATTTAAATAATCACAAGACTTGCAGTGTGTGTTGTCGTGGTATAAGTGGTACAACTCCACGTTACCTGCAGTGTAATGTGTTAAATGAAGGGGGGTAAGATGAAACGTGATTTATAGAAATGGGCACAATTAAGCACCATTCCCCCATTAAAATTGCACTTATTTGTCTGATGTATACATACATTGCAGTGGAGAGGTGGTGAGATCAGACTTGCAAGAAAAACCAAGCATAGAGAAGAAAACAGAAAAAAAACCACCTACCATCTGTACAGCAATAAAAGAACAAAAAGGACAAAAAGCAGGGGGGATATCCTTTTAATTATTATGATTAATCATGTTTATTACAGATGGAATAAGGGACCAACTAAGAACAGCCCTCTGTGCTGGCAGTAAATCCAAAAGATCAGGCAGTCCCTGCAGAGCTTGCAAATTCGGGAGCCCAGGTAAAGCTCTGGGGAAGGTGACAGCACGAAAAAGAGCTTTATGGTGGAGGTGGATCTTATCACAATTCCCAGAGTGGCTTTTTGCCCACTTTGCTAGATGAAAAGGCTTGTAGCACCGTTCTCGTTGTGTCCCTGCCAGTGCTGGTGGCTGTGTCTCTCTGTTGAGCCCTGTGACAGCACGGGGAGAGCTGGTGACCGAGGAAAGAACATTTTTTGCGAGATGACCTTGAGTGAAATCGGTGAGCAGGCTTTGATTCGGCAGTCAGTGATGGAGGACATCAGAGAAATAGGAATAAATAGCCCTGGCCTGCCCCATAACTTACACAGCAGCCAGGGAAAGGAGAGAAAAGCAGCATTAGTGCTGCTGAGCCTTTCCAGCTGCCCCGGATTTCCCTGTGGGTGTGTGCCCCCGCAGCTGTAATCACAGCTATCGCTGCCAGCCCTACCTGCCTGACAGCAAGAAGCATGGCCTCGGCTTTGAAGTGCAACTAAAGATAGATTCCTTCTTTTTCGTGCCTAATTGGGATCAGATGACCAAATACGCGGCGGGGTTCTTGCTGTACGTGGTGTTACGTTCCAGCAGCTAAATAGAGCTGTGTTAGCTCAGAAATACTCAAAAGACCCACACCAAACAGGTCCCCCAGACAGAGCAGTGGTGCCGGGGTTCTTTGGAATCTGCTGCTCCGTCCCAGCTGGGTTAGAGGCAGCCCTGGTTTGTGTGGCTGCTGCCCTCTCTGAGCTCCAGCGAAGGAGAGCAACCCACAGTGCCTGAAGGGTAAATTCTTCGTCCTTTCTTTATGCCATCACTGCCTTGTTATTTGTGTTTCACGGTTCGGAAAATGCCCAGGGCAGAGTGGAGGCTCTGTCTGGGATTGCTCGGGCATCCGGTGAGGAGACACAAGGGCAGGGCGGTCTGTCTGCTGAGATCCTCCTTTGTCATCGCAAGCAATCGTTCCTCCCCGAGCTGTGGGAACACACCAGGGCTTGGGGGCTCAGGGAGGGAGGCTGCTGTGAGCTGGTGGAAGTGGCCATGGCACAGCTCCTTCCTCGCTGCTCAGAGGAAAGCTGACAGGCTCAGGGTTTGCTGTCAGTTCTAAAATCCGGCACCTCTCACCCTCAGCTTTTTGTTTGGAAGCAACAGCTCATCCAGAGGTGTTTCCCGGTGCTTGCTGCAGTCTCAGGTCGCAGTTCAGTGGGAGCAGAGCAGGATTTTGGTCCAGAACCAGCACTTGATGCAGTCACACCTCAGCTCTCACTCCGAGCAGGAGCCAGGGCAGGTATCCCACACGGGGTGCTTGACAAGCAGCATACGAGCTTTCCTAGAGCCATCTTACCTGGAATGACATCCCTGTCCATGAAAATGTGTGAGCTTTTCTGTCGGGATTATGTTGGGTAGAGACGGGGCCACTCTGGCATGATTTAAACTTGATTTATTGTTTCTGTATTGTGAAGACGTAAGAGTTTTTTCTCAGAGTCATTCAGAGGTCAGCCATAGTGCAGAGTGGTCACAAGACTGCAGGTTACAAGGTCTTTTAAAGGTTAATTGGCCAATAGATAATTGCCACATACATGTATTTGTCTTTTTCACACCAATAGTCAATCCCATCTCTATTACACATCTGCCGCATTGTGGATTTTTTCATCCAATCATGTACTAACACATAGTTCCATAATGCTCTGTATTACTACATTTTAAACTTTTTAGTTTATTCTGTAACTACTTCTATATCTAAACTTCACACTTAAAAACTTTCTGATCCTGGGATTCCAGCACTTCTCCAGCCCACATTTCTCCCGTGGAGCACTGAATTGCTGACAGGCTCATCCAGGAGTTCCCAGGCAGCGGGGAAACTTACTGGTGCTCACTGGTGAGACCCCTGGGGTTGGTCCCTCCTTGTTTCCACTGAGAATCCCTACAGAAAGGAGGACTCTGAGTGGTGTAAAAGCTATGGGAGAGAAAAATGAAAAGGAAGGCCAGAATTATTCTCCAGAGGTCTGAGGCAGGGAAGAGACACAGGTGAGAGGATGGAGTGGTCCTCAGAGAGGACCTCAGAGATTCTCCCTCAGAGAATCTGGGATTGCTCTCCAGGGGAGGAAGAGCTTCCACATGGAAAACCTAGTGATACATTCAAACAGAAGTGACCAAGAATCCTGAATTTGGGCAGGAAAGAGGATGCTGTTCCATGAGAAGGCAAAAGTGAGAGGGGTGGCTCACAAGTAAGCAGTGAAGAGGAACTGGCAAGAAGGGTGAAATACAAATTAAGTGGAGAACATCGTGCTGAGAAGGGGGAAAAGAAGATCAGTAGAATGTTTTGTTTTCTACTGACTGTCTCATAGTGGTTCTCAGGTAATTTTTCTGGGTTTTCACCTATTCCAAACTAGGTCTGGCTCCAGTCCAGAATTCCGTCTTGTCTTTAGCAGAGCTGACATCTTTTCTTTGCTCCTTTAGAACACTGCTTGAAATTTAGGGGAGGTCTACTGAGGTGTGCAGGAGTAGAATCTGATTTAGGCCCATCAATGGAGAAAATAGAATGATTGTTTTAATTAAATAAAGAATTTAATTTTTGGTGAAATAAAAAATTGAGTGGAGAAACTTCAGAAATCTCAGAAGATTCATTAGTGAAAAATATTCTACTTGATTAAGTGGGAACTTAGTCACTTGTCAAGAAAACATTCTGAATTAATAAGTATAAAATATAAGTGTAAAACATCAGGACAAATGATGGTTGCTTGGATGTGCTGAAATGGCTTAAATGAGTCCTGCAGTAGCACAAGTCTGCAGCCCTGTTCTGAACATTCCTGTTCTCTCCCAGGAAATCTCAGTCCCTTTATATAGTGTGAATGAGAGATAAAGACAGACTTTCAAAGCCACTTTACATCTCTGGGAAATGTGGGCCAGTTCCCAGCTCTGAATTACAGCATATCCAGCACAGGAGAATGCAGTTATCAATTTCCCCAGTGCACCACGAGAGAGCTTCTGATCTTTGTGATCAGATTATCTTGTTAGTGGCTCTCAGAAGGCAGCAGGAGCAGATGATATTCCATGAAGACCAATGCCTTGACCTTTTTCCACTTACTGTGCCTGCTCTGAGCCTGGGCAGAATTTAAACCTGCAAAACAAAGCTGCATCAGACAAAGAACTTGTCCTGGAATTTCACTCTCCAGGAATTTCACTGGTGATCCACCCAGGGCAGCTGGTTGTTTGCCCTCACATTGTATTTTAATCTGGTTTTATAAACAAACACGGCTTCTGTAATGTGCTCTGCCTCTCAGCCTTGCCACTCCTGCTGGATCTTCTCTGTTCTTTGGCCAGTTTTAATCAGATTTAACAGACCCTGAGTTCTGTGAGGAGAGAGACTTGCTGGTAAAATCACAGGATTGTGAACTCAGTCTTTGTGACAGCACAGAACCTCCGTGGAAGCCATCAATGAAAAGCTGTAGGAAAAACCATAAGAAAAAAGCTCCAGTGACAGCTGCTGCTTGCAGAAGTGTATTTTCTTCCCTCTTCCTCTGTTTTTAAATAAAAATGATTTAGCAGAAGCATTCAATCATGTCCTCAGATGTTACCATGGAACCGTGGGAGTACAACATCTGGAAAGAGTCTTTTCTTCTGTCAGACTTACGCAACATGAAATGCATTTGTCTGTTCTGTTACAGCACCGCACTTCCCCAAACAGAAAAAATCTGGGCTGGCCCTTCATGTGGAATAAACTGGAGCAGCTCCACAGAATGCAGTTTGCTGATTCACAGCAGCATGGGCTCCAGTCCTTTATTTTCTCTTTCTTTTCCTGTACACGTGGCACTTTCTAAATAACACAACATATTTATGATATTCAAGATTTCAGAGGAGTGTGGTGGCCCTGAGACAGTGGCATTATTTTTATATGTGGCTTTGGGTTGCAATGTCATTACAGCTAGTTAGCTTACGTAATAAATAATTGGTGATTTAGTTCCCAACATTGATACTTGTTAAATGGATGACAAACATCATCTTCCCATATTTTCCATACTTCATTCCATGTTGTATTTCAGTGTTTCATTGCTGTGATTCAGTGTGGAGGAGCCTAAGCAGATCCCTGCTTCTGTCGTGTTTTAACACAAAATGCCAAATCCCAAGCCTGGGTCTACTGAGCACTACCAAGAAATGAGAGGCTTTGATTTTTCACGAGTCTTCCCAATGAAATGTCACTTTTCATACTCTGAAAATGATGTTCCCCAACACAAGAGCTTGAAAACAGATAATTATCCAAGAACACGATACAGAATTAACACGCGCTGGAGCATGTCATGAACATTTCCCTCAGCAAATAAGGAAGGTAATTGCTGTCAGAGCACAAAGCAGGGAGAAGGGTTGGCTCTGTTCCTTAGACAGCTGAGATTGGCCACTGTTGAGTCACTGAGCCCAGGAGAACACGCAGCCCAGCAGGAGGGTGCCTTGCCAGGGCTGCTGGAGTGGGACCAGCCCACTGGCTGGGGGCACTCCTCGTTTCACACTTCCCGAGTCTGATCACATACAAGCTCCTTGCCTGCTATTACACATCTCAACCCTGATGAGTCACAGCTCATTTGTAAACCAAGTTAAGCCCCAGTAATAATTAATGCGTTTTTTCAACGCCGTTTTGACTTCAGGCACAATTAGGAGGCTTCGTTCTTTGCCTAGAAGGAAGAATGGACATCATTTGCTGGGTGGACACAATTTTCCCATAGAGAAATCGGAGAAGCAAGGGGAAAAAAAAAGCACTCCTAATTGCTGATGGGGGTAGTTCTGGTTTGTGATCTTACAAATCAATTTTCTAATATTAGAACCCTGTGCAGTGTAGAGATACAGGATAGAAGTCTGGAAGAGACCCCCTGAAATAGCACATGTAGCTCACTGACATCACAGGCAGCTCTCCTGATGGATTTATTCAGCCAGGTCTTGCAAATGCTGGAGGATTTTTGTCTTCACCTTCCTCGTGTGGGGCTGCTCCCAAAACTCATCACTCTGATCCTTAAAATGCTTGTTTCCACCTCTTTTAAAATGCTTCTTTTATTCTCAGAGATGACTCTGCATTTAAGGGAAAGGTGAGATGCTTCTACCAACAACAACCTGGTTCTACCGGTCATTTTTGTGCCATAATATTTTCAGGGAATGCTCTTCTTGTATTTTATCTATACAAACCTTGGAATTTGAGCCATCCTGTAGTGAATATCATGCACAGACAGCTGAGGGGGAAGTAAAACCCACTGAAACGAGACAGACATACCTACTATTTCCTATCATTTACATTCTTAGTCTTTAAAGCAAATTTCTGGTTTATTTCTGTCATTCTCACTACCTTGTGGGCCCTCCCAGCAACCCTCTGCCTCTGAAGCTGTTGTGTCAAACAGACCCTGTCCCAAATAATGAACTATTTTAAAGAGTCAAGGCTCTTTTGTAAGCAGATTTTATTTTTGAGAAAGAGTACACTACACTTTCCAAAGGTAATTTCCCCCCCCGCCAAATGAACTATTTTGAAGAGTCAAAGGTCTTTTGTAAGCAACTACTACCTATTCTTCATCAATAATTATGTTCATGTTACATTTTTATTACAAATTACTGCAATTTTATTGCAATTGTTTACCTTTTTTTTTTTACCTTAACAAGATGCAGAGAGTCTTCAATGTAACACGACAGATTTTTGAGCCATATGCTCTATTTTCAAACTACACATACTGCAACTTAAAAAGCCAGTCATGTTTTTGGGCAACACTAGGCTGCATTTTCTGTCTGAAGGCGAAATTCCCTCCTGTGGTAGGGACTAACCCAATGTCTGTGCCTGAGTTAGGCTTATTAGATACCAGACCAGAAGGATCTTCTTCAGTGCATCACAAAACAGCAAAAAGTTACAGCCCTACACCACCATAAGGCATCAAGGAGAGGTCTCTGCTCCTTTCCTGCTCCAATTGACTTGCTGAATTTAAATCAGACCTTTTTTCTTCTCTTTAAACGTCTCTTTAAGCACATTATAAACTAGAATAAGTCTTTTTTTTTTTTTTTTTAAGTTGTGCTCTCTTTACATCAGCCACAGTTAATATTTTGTGGATGACACTTTACCCAAACTTTTCTATGAAGCATTCGATAATAGTGGTAAAATTCTGTGAGTGCACACTCTTGTTGCTCCTTCACAGTGTAATCAGTGAACATGAGAACATTTGCAGCTAGTTTAATTTAATTCAGAGAATATTAAGCTGCTCCTGGTGGTAGCACTCTCCTAGAAAGAAACAAGCTCACCTTGAATAAGCAGTTGGAAAACAGAAAAAAAAGAGAAGCATTAATTGTGCAGTGTAACCAAGTGAATCTCTAAAAACCATCTTCAGATTCCTGCTGAAACATCTGTAATCCAACCAGAAGGAAATAAATGCTTTTAGCCCCTCTGCTCTGGGGTGTGGATCTGCAGTGGACTCTCCAGAAAATCAGATGAGAGGAAGGACTCAGAGGAGAAATGAAAAGGACTCCAAGATCAGTGAAAATGTGGATTCCAAGGTATCCACTGTATCACCTGGCAATAAAAGTATCAGCAAGAGGGTAACGATTAATCTGCATAAAGCAGGAGAGCAAAATGAACCACAGGGAGAGACAGACCTGGGCAAATACAAAGCGTCAGGGACAGGGGATTGGGAAGTCTGTGTGGAGAATGTAGGAATGTAAAAACAGGGGGGGAAACATAGAGAAAATCAAGTAATGTTTGCAAAAAACTTCCACTGAAACCATAAGAATCCAAAGCCATTGTAGGAATAGAGATGCTGTTTCTGAAAGCAGTAATTTAGTGATTCGATGTGAATAAAAGCAAGTCAAAACAAATGAAAACACCAATTCCAACAGGTTTTTTTTTTGACTTAGAAAAGACAGATAAAGTCAGAAAACGAGTCCTGACCTTCCCAAAAAGATGTACAGCTCATAGTGAAGATGCTCAGAAACAGTGGGAGGGTTGGTCAAATAACATACTTGGAACAAAATAATTCTAGAATGTAGCAGAAGATGAAAAACAACATTTTAAAGACATTAAAAGCAGCTGTGCCATTCCCCCTGCCACACGTAGTGATCCCAAGGAAGCTTTCTGTCACTGTGACCCTCCTGCTGCTGGACCTTGTAACCAGAAATTCGTGCAGTTTATCCAAAAGGTGGCTCTGTGGGGAGCTGCAGTGTCCCAAACCAATACAGAGAGGGTAGGGTTATTCTGAGAAACTTGATGGGAGAACAAATAAAAAAAAAAAAACTGGAAAAAATTTATCAAAAATGGAAAAAGAACTTTGAAATTGCTGTGTGTGGCTTGAGTGGAGAGACACTGAGGCAGAGGGCAAAAGAAAGGTGTGAGGCCCCACCTTCTGAGACTTGCACTTCGCATTTTCCATGTGTTTCAAGAGAGCCTTCCCCTTCAATGTATATT
>WEKY01012347.1:0-17472 GCA_013390045.1 Picathartes gymnocephalus | reverse complement strand
ATTTTATATATTTTATATAAAATATATAGAAATATTAAATGTAATTTATGTATATATATTTTTATATATATATATATATGTAAAAATGTGTTCCAGGAGCATTGGCATAGACATTAAATACAAATATCAATGCATGTAAATGTGAGCTTAGGCTGGAGAGAAAAACCACAGAACAAAGGAATCCACTGGTGTTGGTCCAGTTCCTGAGCTGAAAAGGTCTGGTCTGAAGGGATACGAATAAAATTCCAAATCCATTGTCAGCCCAGAAGTGTGTCCCATAAATTATGTGTGGCTGTTCAGTTAAATTATTGTGGCCAGGTGATTTGCAAAGCAGGGTGTGGCGTGCAGAGATTTTTGGAAGGATCTGAATAAACAGCAGAAGGAAGGCTGGGGGTGTTGGTTGCTGCAGAAGGTTGGGCTGTGTGTTCCCTTCAGCTAAAAAAGGGAATTTAGGAGTTACCTCCTGAGTTGTGCCGCTTCCTGAAGGAACTAGAAGGGCCTTTTTGGGTTTCTGTGAAATAGAGACAAAGAGCAAAGCAAAACTGAAGCTAAACAAGTTTATTTGCCTTATTTAGGCTGTAATATATGAGTGCTAGATAACACGAGAAGAAGAAACAAAAGCAACTGCCAAATGCTTTCCTAAAGGAGCTAAGAGCACACGTGGAGGAAAATGAACCATAAATGTTATCTCAGAGGAGAGGTCCCACTTGGAATAAGTGCATATATGGCAGTTATGGCTAAAATTCGTTATGTTGCTATTGTTTTGTGAAATGACAGAACATCTGCTCGGTCACAAGGCAGCAGTAAAAATGCAGCTTTATGCCTAAAGCAGTATGTCAGTTCCTGACAAAAAATGTATGTAACAGGCCAAAAACAAAGGCACATTGTCTTTTCCAGTTGTAGTCATTTCTGACCTAATAATGGTTCAGAAAGGATTTTTCATTTTTCTTTTTAAAGGAATGAATGGAAGGGATTGAGTCATTTATGGCTCTTTTCAAGATTAGGCTTTGTGCATTATTTGTGCAAAAGCCAGCAAAACGCTTTGTCTCTGCAAATCATATTTATGTCACCAGAGCAATTTTAAAAAGGCAGCTATTTGGAGGTACCTTGAGGAAAAAAAATCAGCTTACAATTTCTAAATGCAGTTTATAATCAGCTGGTTTTTCCTCCCACTGGGAACACCAGCAAGTGATACGTGTGCTCATGTGGCCACTGGACAAAAGTCACATTTCACCTCCAAGCTGACTCTTCAGAGGGAAAAAGCATTCCCAGTGCAATCTGTCATGTAGAAAACTAATTAACAAATCCCTCCAGAGCAATTATTCTATGGAATTTGTCTCTGGATATTCCAAGCACACAACCTTTCAGTGGCTTTATTCCAAGAGAATATTTTCGTTGTTGTGTTCACTGACCTGAGAAGCCTGAAACTGGGGTGTAAAATATCGTTTTAAAACCTATTTTCTGATGAAATGGGGTTATTATCCTACAGCTTGAAGCCATACTCGTGCATATATGACCCCTCAGAAAACAGACTGATCAATGAAACAAATAGAAATGGGCACCTTTTTATAGAATGGTTTCCATGGAGTGGAACAGTTATTATTTAATTAACGTGTGGAAGCATCCAAGCGGAACATACCTTCATGAAAAACCATGGGAATGAATTTTTTTGTGCCCTATGTGTGTTCAGAGTGAGAATTGGGCTTAGAGTCACTGTGGAGAGCTCAGGGCTTGTGTGTCAGGGGCTCTTTGAAGCCTCTGAATCTGAAGGACTTTTATGTGACTGGGAATGCCTGTGCTGCATCATGAAGTATTAATAGGGGAGAAACACAGGAGCCGCTCTCGTAAGAATTCTTTCTTCTCCACAGAACCTTATGTCAGCAGAACTTCTTCTTCTTCTTTTTTTTTTTTTTTTTTTTTTTTTTTTTTTTTTTTTAATGTCACTTAAGGTTGGGGCTTTTGCTGGAATAAATAAAATCCATGTGGGAGAGTCATCTGTGTCTGACTTGGAGCTGAATTGTAATATGGGATTTTTACCTTTCAGCTGAGTCAGATACAGACACTCACACTCTCCCAGAAGCAGTATATAGGTTCTGAGAAACCCTTCAGAGGTTTATGAACCTGATCTGAAGCTTATTGCAGCTGGGAAAATTCCTGATTTGAGTCGCTTTCCAGTTGGACTGTACAAATCTTATTGATCTATTTATATAACCTTTTCAAGAGGAAAAAAAAAAAAGATCTTTCACATATGGCAATAACCTGAAGACTTAATTTTTAAGCTGTTAAGATTCCAGTATTCCCTGGAATCTTAGGATGCCTTGTGCTCTGTGAAGGTGAAGGCATAAGCTCCAGGGCCCAGCCTGAAATTCATTGCAATTATTTAACCAAGGCATCAATTCTCAGCACCAGAGCAGGGCACTCGCAGGCATGAGCTGCTGTGCAGAGTTGCTGGATGGCTTCATTTTCCAGCTGGCAGGGAAAGAGCCACCAAAATAAAGTGTTTTTTTTAAGAGTGGCTCTCAAGCAATGATAGAAATGCCATGACTGACTCCAGTCTCTGCTCCCCAGAGTTAAATACAGGCAGGGGACTTTGGTTCTCCCTGCAGCCATGTGGGGAAGTGTTGGGATACCAGGATCAGAAAGTTTCGAAGTTCGAAGTTTAGATATAGAAGTCATTATAGAATAAAGTAAAAAGTTTAAAATATAGTAACATAGAACTGTATGTTAGTACATGATGAGATGAAAAAGGAGGATTTGTGCTTGGTGGCAGCAGCCTGGAGAATTGTTTGGGGGGTGTTTAACAGATCTGGGCATGCCAGGCTCTCTCTGAAGATGACCTGGACCAAGAATAATCAGTCCTCTGGGATGAAGCAGATCGCAAAGCCTGAAATGGATCTGGAATACTTTGGGAGGAAGGTATTGGGTAGATCCATTGGGAGAAAGCTATTGGATAGATCTGTAATCTGACAGCACTGCAGAGGCTTTGAGAGCTTTACAAAGTCTCTCCATTTGGTCAGTGCTCCTCAGGTGTGGGGCAAAGGTTCAGGCTTCTCCTGCTTGATGAATATTTGCCTTATAACACAATCTATTAGTCTAAGTCATTCGGTTGTTTTGTTTTGTTTTGTTTTTTTTCCCAGATGGTGCTGCTCTTGGTGTGCCCTGCACAGTCAGGGTTTAGATTCACTCCCAAGGAAATGGAATTTTTCATCTTTTGGAAGTACCAGTGAGCTGAAAAATCATTTATGCCCACAGTGCTAATAGCAGGCAGCTGCTTGTGGTGACAGCAGGAGAAAGAGTTATCTGAAGATCAAAAAGCTGAGTTTGGGGGGTAAATATGTTGCTAGAGCAAGAATGACCTAGTTTGATTTATTTAGATTTCTTTTAGAAAAGGTTTTCTTATTCTATGCTCAGTCCTAGAGATATATTTCAAGTGAAATCTAATGAACAACTTGCAGTTGGTACAGGCATTTTAAAAGTCATATCCAGGGACAGGGGCTCCAAGTGCCCAAGCCCATCATGAAAAGCAGCAAATGCTCTCAGCTGTGAAGTTTATCATGGTCTTCAACTGGAAATGCCTCCAAACAAGCCCTTGGGCAGCTGGCAGATTGCACCATCATCAACAAGAGTTCTCCAAACTGGTTGGCAAAGGAAAAGCTGCAGGAACAGCACTGCCTGTGGTGGTTCTGGGAGATGTGATAAATTCAATTAAAAGTTTGATTAGTGGCCCTGGTCATCTACAGTGAAGAACATTTGATTGCACACAGTCTGTTATTCAAAAATACAGGAATGCCATTGGCAGAAACAGCTGCCAGCTTGAGGAGCTGCTCTTGAAACAGCAGAGAAAGTTTTTGTTGCTTTACAAACCAGGTCTCTGATGGGGGGGTAGGAACTGTGGGAACAGTCTGACCGCTGTTGGTTTGTCACTTGTCCCCTTGCAGCTGGATGCTGAGAAGGCCAGGCTGAAGCTGGAGAGGTGGGGGCCCCGAGATGCCGGCAGTGGGGCTGGAAGGAGCGAGGAGCTGCAGTCGAGTGGAGACTGCGATGACGAGGATGGCTGCCAAGGATCCGGGGACAGGACGCACACGGCAGGTAAACACAGCTTCTCTGACTTGGAGAGCTTAGAAATTCCCAGGTCACAGTTAGGTGGACAGAGCTAAGGCTTGCACAGCTTGAATTGCTGTCAAAAGTCCTGCTAAATTCAAAGGATTTGAATCTTAATCTGTGAAGAGCCGCAGTAAAAATAGAATGATACAGACAGTCACCCAATGTAATTTAACACTTGGCATACAGATAAAAGACTTAAATGTAGAGTGAATAATGTCTGCAGTGAAATCTAGATCACAGGAATGCTGGAGAGCCTTCCTAGATAATGTGGGCTCTTCAGATAAATGGAAAATTGATGACCTTCTGGAGTATGCTAAGTGTTAACATAAACATTTATTTATTGCAGAATGATACTGAAGGATGATCCAGAGTTGGCTCAAAGTCTATATTCTTGAAAAAAACATAGGAAATGCTGTGGGTTTTTTCCCTAGTGGTGAGCTGCTGGTTAAATGAAATTTGTTGATAGTCTTAGATATTGCATTCTGCAATATTTATTCATTAAATTACTTGGGTAATATGTCATCAAGTGTAGAATCAGCTTCACAACCTCCACCAACATACTGGCAATACAATATGTAGTTAAATCCTTTCAGTAACTTAATAAGAAGTAAAATGTCTCTAAATACTTGATATCATTGGTTTACCTCATCTCTAGGTTCTGATTCATTTTAGCTCACCAAAATATCACTGGTTTAATTTCCTTTAGTGTAAATACAATGTGGATTGGATGTGTAAATACATGAAATGCAGGTGCCAGAGTGTTGAAAGCAACGCTCACTGAGATGGCTGGAGCTCAGGGAGGTTTTGAGCTGCTGCTTGGTTCTGCTGAGATAAAAATGCATTTTCCTTGTCCCTTTGCCACTGAGTGGAGATGGGCAAGAGGTGTCCCATACTCAGGTAAGATCTGCAGACATCATCAGCCTCTGGTCAAGACTTCAGTTGTGAATATTTGTTCAGGAAAGCCAAGCTTAAAGATGTACTCTGGAATGTGTGCAGAGTGTTAGAGGGAATTGCAGTACCAGCTTATAAATACTTGAATTTTAGTTTGCATTGATGGCCTGTGTGATCAGGGTATCATCACACAGGTACTCTGTTTTTAAAAATTGTTGAGTAATTAAAACTGACAGATCAAGCAGAGGTTTTCACCATCTACTCACCGGTGTTTTTTGAACAAAGGAACTCGGATACAATGTTATTTTAAAACTCTCTGTTTAACTTTCTTATTGTTTACTGTATTTTATCCATAAGCAAAGAAAAGTTGTAGATGTTTTAGACCCCGGGGATTTAGGAAGATAAATATTGTGATATGGTTTCCTCTCTGTGAGGAGTAATAGAAACAAAAGCCAGGTGCTAGCTCGTCTTCAATGAACAGTCAGACTATTAATGCACCATTTGGGGAGGATGTGTATCCATGCTTCCATGGACAATGGCAGAGTTCAGAAATAAAAACTTGAATGCTTTCAAGACTTGACTCTCAGCTGGCTTTAATAATGGAAAGCTACTTAATGTCACTTTTTTCCTTTTTTGCAATCTACTTAATTAAAATAGTTTATGTTGATATCATCCTGGATTTAAAAGAATTATATTTATATAACTGTCTGTTTCAGAATTTAGCAGGGTGTACATCCAATTAAAAAGGTAATTACAATAAATTTTAGAAAATGGTATTGATTCATAAGAGAAGAATAAGTATTTCATTGTGTGACAGTAGTAATGCTCTATCATAATTAGCTCTAAAATACTGTACTGTATACAAGGCACTAGCAGTAAATATCTTTTCCATATCTGGATACAATTAAGAGATAAAATGAAGCAATCTCATTATGGAGCTGCTTTGCTTTAATAGAACATTAAAGAAAAACAAACATCAGCTGAGTTGGATTTCCCCTTGCTGCACGGCTGTGAGCTGGTGCTGGCAGTTGCACAGCCTGTGAACTTGGATTTGCTCAACTCCAAACCCAGCCAGGCCATCTCCCCATTGGTTTGTGCACCATGGCACCGTTGCCTGTTCCCTGCTTGCCTGGAAATGGGTGAATTGGTGCTAAAGCTGAATCCTAGATGGAGCCCTGGTTTGAGGCAGGCTGGGGTCCGTGGGAATGTCCTTCCAGGTGTGGCTGAGACACAGAGGAGAGCTCTGAAATGCCACTGAGCACACGGTCACACAGCACAACAAAAGGAATAAAGAAGGAATAAAAGCCTTTCCAAACACACGTTTTTTGGCAGAGCAGTCAATGCTTTTAACACCAGGCCCGTGAAGAACAGAGGGAAGTATTTCAATGTCAGCCTTTAAAATGCAGAATTGAGAATGTAGTAAATATGTACTACATCTGTAATTTATTCAAAACTATATGAAAATTATATTTACTGCTCCATGTGTTGAGAGCGTTTCAAAAGACTGAGGATTGCTTTTAGGTTTTGAAAACCTACTGAGTGCTCATTTCCTTCTACCTCCCAGAATAAAAATACCTTTTCCTTACTGATAGATGGCCAGGAATTCATTCAATATATGGGTTACCATTTCAGTTCATAGCTATTAGTAAAGATCTCCCCAGCCAGGGTCCATTGCTGGCTCCCCACGTTGCTTTTCCAAGCTGCCCACAGAGAGCTGAGCTCTTGGGTTTTTAATTTCAGCGTGTCCTGAGTGGGTGAGCTCAGAAGTGATTCTGTGTGTGTATTCCAGCCAGGTCGTTGTAACACCCTTTTCTCTCTTTTTTTTTTAATTCCCTTTTGGTTGGGGGTTGCTGTCTCTCTAGTTGAGCTCATCCTGCAATGGAAGATACATCCTGTCCTTTCTTTGGTAACCTTTTAGCCTTTGAGACTCATGCCTGTATATCAGTTAATAATTTGATTTTATTTTATGTCTATAATTAAGATACATGGCCATTTATTAGCTAGTGCTGAGTTTTTGCTTATCTGTGTTGCAAATTAAGTCTTTGCTTGACACATTACCTGAAAAGATCAACACTTCTTTAATGATAATGACCTTAATTATCTATTCTATATCATGTGTGTTTATCCAAATGATTTTATATGAACAGATAGAGATGAATTCTCAGGAAACTCTGCATTCTCTTCGAAAATTAGGGATGGTAGAAGATGCTTTATAATGTTGTATTCTCACAGGCCTTACCAATTACCCTGAGCATCTCTTCCTGGGGAAAGCTGTGGGAACAGCAGCTTCCCAAGCGGGCCCATGTGTTATTTGTTGGCAAGTCCCAGCTTTTTAATGACAACATCTGTGAATCATCTTTGAAGAAAGCTTTGTTAGGAGAGATTTAAGCAGAGGAAAGGCAGCCACATCAATCTGGAGTGTGGATGGGGAGGTTGCTCTGTGGTTTGCCCTGCTGCAGTCCTGCAGATTTCCAGGCAGAAGGGCAAAGCAGCACCTCAGGCTGAGCCTTGCTGAGCCCGGCTTGCTCACAGGAGCAGTGTCTCAACTGGATCTGGTCACAGGCTGTCCCCTGCTGAAAATGCTCGTTCTTCAGCCCTGACATGAAGGTGGTGCTGCTGGAGAAGAGCAGGGGTTGCTTGGGGTGGAGGGACAGGGATGAGTGTCCTGCTGCTCGTGACAAGAGAGCAGCTCCAGATTCCCTCTGAGTCCTGCGTCTGCTGCCTCCTGTTCAGAGGAGAAAAATGTTTGGTGAAAAGTGAAACCCTTGGCTTTCTTCTTGGCTGTGCAAATGTCGTGGGTTAAGAAGTAATTTTTTCCCCATCCCCATCTTTCTGCTTATCTTTCAGAGCATCTGAAGAGATTATCCTGGTTGTAGATTTGTTATTTAGGGCTTATGAGAAGGATGTGTTTTTGCCCCAATGTGCCTTTACAAGTGCAGACAAGTAAATTTTGTTTTTTTTTTTTTCTTACTGTCTTCTGTCTGATCTGTATCTGCTCTCAACAGCAATGGAAAGTTAATGTGTTTCTTTGACTGCTTATGAATGTTTCCATTACCAGTTTTTTTTCCTTTTGAATATCAAGATTCTTTAATGCTTTATTATGTTATCATTCTCCCAGCCTGTCTGTCTTTTCTTGGCATCAGTATTACTGTATGACCTGTCATTTTATTCATACTTCATTTCCATTCACCGTGTCACAGGATGCGCTCACACTTATATTTATCCAAATGTGCAGTTGTACAGCTGCTGATTTGGTAATTATTAGTACAAAACATCAATATTCTGAGATCATAATATCTGCTGGCAGTCAGCCACACTCATCAGCTTCTCATCACCACACGTCCTCACAGATGATCCTGGCTCACAGAAATGCTGCATTTTCAGCGTCTTCTGTCTTCCTGCCTAGAGAAACCTCTCCATCACACCTCCTCCCCATCCTGCTGCCTTGCACAGCCATTTTTCTACAGCCTTTGTGGCTCAAGACATTTTATCTGCAGCTCTGTTTTTAGAGAGCCTATAAATTCCTAGATTGGCCTCAGTGTAAATGACACATTCTGTCCCCAAAAGAGCACAGTAACAGGTTAAACCCTTAAAGAAGTTTGATTTTTTTTGAGAAAACTCAGCCTTAAGCTTGGCTTTTGGGGTGGTACAGAGACAGGAGCCTCTGTCAAGCAAACCCTGCCAGGGCCTTCAGTGTTTGTGGGGGAGAGTGAGTGATAATTCCACAGCGGGCAAATTTCTGGCCTTGGCTTCTATTTCAGAATACAGTTTGGGAGGAGACGTGGCAGCAGGGAAACCTAAATAATCAAGACGAAAAGTACAGATTTTTGACGATTTATTTGAACTTGGTAAGGTCTGGTCCTGAGATGAGTCAGGAGTGGTGTCCCACCATTCCCCACTTTGCTGAGAGGTTCTCTGGGTGACAGTGGCATTTCCTGCAGGCTCTGCTCTCTGCAGTTGGGATCAGGGGGCAGCTGAGAGGGGCTCCAGAGAAGGGAAGACAGGTTGCAAGGGGAGAGAAGAAGAGAGGGAAAAAAAAGAGAGAGATAGAAGGAGGTTTCCTCATCTCTGTCCCTGGGTAAATCTATTTTATAATCTGCCAATACAGGAATAAATGTATTTTTTGTTGTTTAGCATTCTACATTACCCAGTATAATTTTAACTGAAATGAACAGAAGAATCTTAGAATCATTCCTCATCTTTCCTCATTATTTGTGTGGAAATTTGAGGTAGAAAGGAATGGGATTTCAGTTCCTTCAGATTCTCACTCCTAAACCTGAGGTGAGAGTTCCCAGAACCACCAGGGCTCCTGCTTAGATCCATTCAAGACAGGAGTTTTTGCCAAGTTGTGGGAATGACTTTCTGCACGACCAGATAAACACATCCCCTGCAGGAATTTCTCCTAATGCTAATCAGAGCAGTAGCTGGAGGAAGAACAAGCCATGTGCCAGCTCTGTGACTCTCTGAACAGCTTTGGTGTTATCTCTGGTGCCTTCAAAGAGGTGAAACGGGAATTGGGGAAATGCAATTTTACCATTTCACCAGAGAAATGGAAATTACAGCACATTTCTGATCATTTTAGCGCCATTTAGACAAAATTAAAAGGTAAAGCATTTTAGTTGCTTAGGGTACCCTAAGCCTTCCTTCTGCAGGAAGAAATTAAACGTTGGAGAGATCAAGATAAAGACATTTGGGGCTTAAGTGTTTGCAGTAGTTTTGTATAAGCAGCCATCAGGGACTGAAGGGTAATGGGCTTTTACCAACTTCCTATTAAAAATATTACCAGTAATCTCCGTGCCTTGAACACACTTCTTACAGCAGAACAATTTTCACTGCCCTTGTCAGCAGCATTTTATCTGGTTGCTTTCCACAGGAGGAGCTCCATGTGTACATCCATTTCTGAGATGGGTTTCTAAACCAGCCCTAAACTGAAAACTCATTGATCTCATTTTCCAATGAGTCCCCACTCAGTAGCATTTCTCTCAAATATTAATTGCAAGGGCTTCTTTTAAACAGGAGTGTCACAAAGCTGAATGACCCCAAACAGAACCGTAGTGAAACCACCAGAAGGAGCATGAGCAAAAACAAGCAACTTGGTGTTTGATGGCTACAACATGATAAAATCAGGTTTCAAAGAAAAATTGCATTGCTAAACAGGTGAAGCAGAAGATTCAGGCTGTGGGAGGAGTCTGCAGGTGGGTACTTTGACCCCACAGTGGTGGTGCTTTTTTCTGGGAATGACATTTTCAAGGAGCAGGCCGGCACCCAGAGTTCAGAGGCCAAGCTAAAGGGAGAGTAAAACCAGTCCTTCACATGGGGCTCTCATGAGCTGTGTGGTTTAGATCCTTCTGACAAGGAATTCACCTGAGAGCTCAGATACCTTGGTCATGCCAGGTAGTGATAGGATGAACGTGAAGGCTAAGGCAATTTGCCTCCACAAAGCCAAAATTAATTAAAAGGAGTTAACAAAAAAAGGTCCTTCCAATTGCTCCAAAACAGATTAACTCATACAACTTAAGGGAAGCTGCCTTTAAAATATTAATGCCATTAGGTTATCAGTTATCAAAACAATTCTGCAGTTCCCCTGTGAGCTGGTCTTTGTGGCACACAAGGGAAGAGCACTCACCTGGCCAGAGCCAGGTGACAGGGACATTGGTTCCTGCCCCTTGTGCTGTACCCCTGGCACCTCTGCCACCTTCCCTCCTCCCTGGAGGCCTCTCTGCTCACTGCAGAGAGCAGAGTGAGGAACTGAGCAGGGAATTGCTGTGGCATTTCCACCCCACTCGAGGGTTGGAGCCTTTGCTGAGCTCCGTTGTTCCAGGAGTTCAGTCCTGTCCACAGCTCCTGCTGTGAGAACCATATGGGAATATCCAGGGGTAAAAACCCACACTTTGTCCAAGGAAGATCACACCCTGGGCCTTGTTTCTTCCAAAGGTAAATTCTGCCCGGTTAATTAAGGTGAGGTTATGAATTACTGCAACCTTAAATGGTTTAAGCAGCCCTCTGTCATCTCTCATTGCACACAACAAGTGAAAAAGGCAGGCAGTGCAGCTGTTTGGCAGTGGAAATAGAACTGGAAAAGTTACTGACAAATAAAAATACACTTTCTGTTTCTCCCTGCTGACACCTTCCCTTGTTCTATGATTCATAAGGAAAACCTAGGCAGTTGCTGTTGCTTTAGAGGAGGAAAAGAACTGCTTTGGTTTGTTTTTCCTCCCTCCCTCCCTCTCTTGAACCAATGTTTCTTGGGGGTGTTTTGTCTTTGCTTTTGGGGAGAAGCTGCCTGGAGTACACCAGGTGCACATTTTGAGGTTTTCTATTCCTTGATTGTCCATTTTAAGGTAAAATAATACTCCTTTAAAGAGTTTTGTTGTGCCTGAAGCCAGCAGATATGCCATCAGAATGTCTCAGCTGAGAAATTTAGGATCAAAACAATAGCCTGAAAGCAAGCACAGTTCAGTTTTACAGTAACAGAGAGCACAGCGCAACTGCTCTGTACTCTAGACTCGATTTACTACAAAAAGGAACAGAACTTCAGGCTAAAGTATGTGACATATCAACAGGATCAAGAATTTATAGGGCTAGATCTGGCTGCCTTGAGATCAAGGTACTTTAAGATAACTTAAACCAGCTGATGATCTTGCATGTACTTAAGTACCTTCCCTGAAAAGCGTGCAAACATCAAGCACATTATTCCTCAGCAGGTGATTTTGCATCTGGTTTATCCCACAGTGTCTCCTGTCTGCTGGTTTTTGAGAGGGTTTATTTCTGTCTTTGATCCTGAAAGCAGTCAGGTGAAATTTCCCTGAAATTTCCAGTTTTCCAGGGCAGTTGACACCTTTCAGAGGCCTTTTAGGGTGTGTTAGGCTGTAATATCATCCAGTAGCCCCAAACTCAGGAACCAGATACAAAGAGGGAAGTTAGAAACCTTTTTGGGGTTATATGAGGTGCTGAAGTGTGGAGCCTGAAGCTGTTCAAACAGGGAGAAGTCTCTAAATTATGGATGATTAAGGGGTCATCATGGCTCTCAGTGATGGAAAAGTCAGCTGGATAAAGGTCCTACAGCACTTCTAACACTGCTGTTAGTCTGGTTTTCTCTATTTGCCTCCAGTAATTGCCCTCATGTTTACTTGTATCAGAAACTTTCATTTTTCCAAATTACATTCTATTCCTAGTTCAGGCTCCTAAATATCACAATCAGAAAATGTTTTCTTTCCTTGTCTTCTTGTCTTTTAGGATTTAGACAGATTGTCTAACGTTCTTTAGGCTGCCTTCTTTAATATCCCTGTTGTGCTTGTTCTTCTCTGAATGCCTAATAGTTTGTCAAGCCAAATTTGAATTATTTCTGAAATAAAATACCATAAGGAACCAACCAAACTTTGGATATGACAATTTGAAATTAAGAAAATGTTTTTGGTTTAGGTTTTTTGTTAATCTCCTGAGGTACCTTGTGTCATGTTAGTTTGTTCATCTTCTAAGTAAACAATTCAGGTTTGCAGATTAATCTTCATTTCAGGGAGATTTAAGTCCATTTCCTGCTTTAATGCTGGATGCACATTCTGGATCCAGGTGTGATTTGCACAAACCTCCCTCTCACCAGCAGCCTGCCTTTGGGCAGCTCCGTTGCCTGAAAAGGGTGAGACATTGGTCTGAGGCCCTTCAGCAGAAACAGAAAATTTTGGAAGAGGTGAAAGCAGTAACTGGATATTCTGGGGAGCAAACTCCAACTTTAGAATATGCAGACAGTGCCATTCCTGTCACTGGGCAGATCATAATCTCTCATCTGAGGGCCAGATGAGGTAGGGGTGTTAAACACTGATGAGACAGGTAGCACATGAGGGTAACAACTACTCTTTCAAAGTTCATTCAATTTACTTGTAAAAGGCATTGAGCATTCTCACCATCACAGCTTTAGCCCATTTACCATGGAATTGCAGCCAAGGCAGCAGTTCATTCACAGAGAGAAGCAGCACTGGGTCACTGTGGGCATGAAAACCTCTTGAAATCCCCAGAAAGTGGAGGGAGACAACTGAAATCACCTCATCAAGGGGTTAATTGCAGGGAGAACCTTAGAAATTCTCAGCTTTCCGAACTATTTGCCGTTCCTCTCCAAATTAAAGAGAATTTGCAACTGAAGCATTGCAGCTGCCTGGTGATCTGATATTCATAGCCCAGAATTGAGACTGGTGGCTCAGACAGCCTGCTGACCATTTAGCAGTGAAGCCCCAATAACCCAGGCTGGGGCAGCAGGGAAAAAGGAATAGCTTTCTGATGTGAAGTCAGACAAGTAATTTCCTATTTAAAATTTGATTAGATAAAATCTTTTGAACATGTGCTTGTAAAGCAACAGCCTGTTTAAATATGTATGGAGCTGCAGCACACGCTGCTACAACGACAGGCAAGCACAAAGAACATTTGCAGTAACCTGAACGTGGAGGGGCAAACACAGAGCCCTGGGCTAAACTCCATCAGGATAAATCTCCTACACAACAGCAAAGCAGCAGAGCTGATGGGGGGGAAAAGCGGTTTTCTTCCTATTAAAAAACCCACAAATTTGTTTCTGTGTGGAAAAGGTATCATTTTCCAAAATGGAAACATTTGTTGTACATATGCAATTGGAAGAATGTTAATTTCAGGGGATATTCTTGTAGGTTTTGAACACAAAAGGGAAAATATCGATTCAAGCTGGAATATTTTTCCCACTGCAAATAATATATAGCTTTTATAATAATAATAATGTATAGTAAGCTTGATATTTTTAGCCAAAAGTTCTTCTTGGTTTAAAGGCATTATATGCTAAAATTCACGAGAAAGAATATAAAGGCCAGAAAAAAAACCAAAATGGGGGTCAGGCCAGAGCACAAAAATTCCATTGGTTCAGGTTAAATAGCTGTGATACTGTCTTTTGTTCATATCCTGATTTATGTAATTTATAGAGGTCATGGCCGCATTTCAAGCTCAGCTATTGATAATAAAGTACCCTCTCAAAAGTGGGATTCAGCCCCAAAACTGGGATGCAGCTCCATTGCAAGTTCCAGCAGAGAATCCCATTACAGTAGTTCAGTACAATTACATCCAAGCTGGAACATTTTATCGCTCATCATAAAAAGTACTTGCAGAATAGTCCTGGGGATTGAAATATTCCTGTTATATTCACACATTATAAAAAATCACTGTTTTTGAAAGTGACCAACTACTCATGTTCACTGGAAGTTAATTTTTCTCTTTCTCTCTTCATGGAACTCTTCTTTTTTTTTTTCTAATAAAGTCATGGGAATGTCTTTCCTTTTATTGAGTCTGTGGTGTGAGAAACATCCAGCTCAATACCTGCTGCGCTTGTGTTCATTCCATGGACCTTGGATGGGGGATTTTTCTTGGAAGTTCTTTGCCTTATCCCTGCCCGCCAGGCTCTCTCCAGCCACTGTCCTTGCAGATTTCCTTCCAGCCCTCCCAGGGATGGACTGGAGCCTGTCCAAAAACCTAGGAGCCTGGAGCCAGCCAGGTGCTGCCTGGGTTTTGCTTTTCCAAAGGGGAAGAAAAGCCCTGAGTATCAGCAGAGGCTCTGAGCCATGAGGCTGTGTCGTATTCAAAGCTGGATTTGGAGGCTTTTCTTGCAGCTGCAGAGCAGTTCTGTGATGGGCACCATCACGTGTTTATGTGTTTATCCCCTCAGAGAGGGTGGAATATTGCATTGTCCTGTAAGAAAGCCAGACAGCTCCTCAGCATCCTCACCTGCCGTGATGCCTTGGAGGGGCTTCCTAGAACAGAGGCCAGACAAGGTTAAAGAGAATAAAAGCAGGTGTTTATTAAAGGCCTTCAGTAGATACACCTTGGGCAGTCAGGAGCCTCCCAGGGGCTGCACACAAGGTGGGCAATGGGTACGAGTTTTTCACACAATTATAAGTTTGGTCCATTTCCATATCAGGGGTTAATCCTCCAATTACAGCTTCAGGTAATGAGGTCATTTACCCCCAGTTTGCTTTTCCCCCCGTTCACTTTTGTTTATACTTTTGGGGGCCTGAGGCTGTAGGGTGTCCTTGAGTTTCAGGCCCAGAGGAATTGTTTTGTCTGACCAAAATGTGAAGACAGTAACTAACACTTTAAATGGAGTTTAGAGTTATGCACTAATGCAGCACAGAATTTGAAAAATATAAAGGCTGAAAACTTAAGGCATCACCTGCAGTGCAGCCACCCCTCCACAGTTTCAGGGGCTGCACGTGGAAGAACTCCCTCCTGTCCCTCTCCAGCCCACAGCCACTGCTGTGTGTGGGTTGTTCCCTGTGTCCTCCTGGTCCCCTGGGGTTGGGAATGCAGATTTTCGTGGATGTCCCTTGGTGCTGAGAGGGGATTCCTGCACTGGTGAGCAGCATATGAGAGCCCTCTGGAAACAGCATCCCTGTGTGGTTCTCTCCTGCTCCAGGGATTCTGCTGGATGTGCAGGCCTGCACACCTGAGCAGGAAGGTACTGGCTGTCTCTGAGCTGCTTGTAGCCTTGACATAAACTCCACGTGGATATCATGAACTGAAAAGAGCTTTATCAAAAAAAAAAAAAAAACCAACCCAGAAAAACCCCACCAAAAAAAAACAAAAAAAAAAACAAAAAAACACCAAAACCCCCCCAAAAAACCCAAAACAAACAAACAAACAACCCAAACAAACAAAAAAACCCCACAAACAAAAAACCCCACAAACAAAAAAAACCCAAACAAACAAAAAAAACCCCCCAAAAAACCCCAACACTTTAATCACGTTGCAGAGTCCTGCGGTGTGTTAGCAGGTCCTTGACAGCTTGGCAGTAAATGGGAAAGATGCATGACACTGATGGGGACACAGCAGTGGTTCAGTGTCACACCCAAATGCATCACTGAGGAAATCCCTGTGGGAGCCTCCCATTAATCCAAAAAAAGCCCCAAGTAATCAATGCCCATCCATGGGACTGTAAACCCCCAAAAATCCTTCTGGGTTGATGCAGCAGCCTGGGCACTGTCAGCTGAACTTCTGCTTGAAAATCACTTTGTGTCCTCTTTGTCAAGCGCATTTGCATAATCTGTGTCACAACAGAAATTGGAAGTGTGTTGTATCAAAAAGGATTTGCAATGAATTTTTTAAACTGCAGATAAATCATAAACTTAGTTTTGCAAACTATATGAAAATGCATTGCAAACTGTAAAGAAAAGTCCATTCAAAGGAGCAAAAAAGCAACCACAGAAAATATTTTGCTATCTGTATAAATACAGTGAAACCCTTTCAATCTGCAGAATACATCAAAAGAAGGCTTTATAAAAAATAAGCGAATTATAAGTTCCTAGAGTGCCAATTTTCTCCCACAGATTATGCAAACATTATGTGTGCTTCAAGTAAAGTTGCATTTTATTAAAAATGTAACTCGTGATAAAATAGATGTAACACTTGAATAACGATTTAAAATTTATATTATTCTCACCTTATAAAATAATATTGAAAAAGTGAATTGCACTAACACAAGTGTATTCATTATGCATGAAATCTCTATTTAGTCTGTAAATGCAGAGCAGTCAGATAGTGGCCATTTTCTGCTGCTGTAATTACTGTGTCACCATTTGTGAGGCATTTATGTAAAGTACAATGCTTCTGACTAGCCATGGACAAAGTCTCTGCATCTTGTTAAAAATCAAATCATTGTTTTCAAATCCTTTGTGTTCTGCTGACACTGGAGTGCAGTGTAATCCACCACCACCTATATTTTATGTATCCCTTTCTTCCACGTGCATTTTTTAGATGGACTTATGGATTATACGCCTTCATAATGTGATTTTTTTTAAAGCAGAAGGCTATTATAAAACAGAGATTGTTCTTTATGTGTTCAAAGAAGGCTTGAAACAGTGGCACAGGTGTGTCTTAAGGGTTCTTTCTCTTATTTTGCAGATATGTGCCTTGCTTTTTGGTGCAGATAACTTTTCTGTGTTTGCTGAAAGAGCCTTAAGGTTAAATCTTTGCAGTGATCCTTTCCCACACTGGTCCCAGCTGCTGGGTAAATGCCAGCAAGTTTAGAAGGTAAATAGTCAAAAATCCTCCCCTGGTGAGTGTTCAGGTCCTCTGCTCTTTTCCCTTCACCCGTGTCTCACATCTCATTGATTCCTGAGATTTTCTGCTCATGAATTCCCTTCGAAGACAGAAGGATTTCCCTTGCCAGTTTCCTCCTTGGGAGTCTCCATGTGCAGGGACTCACCAGGGCCAGGCAATGCCCAGGGAGCTGGGTGGCCATGGCAGAGCCACGCCTGGCACAGCCACACCTGGCAGAGCTGTGTGACCCTGGCAGAGCCACACCTGGCACAGCCACACCTGGCAGAGCTGTGTGACCCTGGCAGAGCTGTGTGTCCCTGTCCAAGCTGTGTGACCATGACAGAGTCACACATGGCAGAGTCACTCCTGGTAGAGCTGTGTGACCAAGGCAGAGCCTCACCTGTCCGAGCTATGTGTCCCTGTCTGAGCTCAGTG